>CAUYQU010031228.1:0-13562 GCA_963574635.1 Cheracebus regulus | reverse complement strand
ATGTGCAGAAAATAGAAACTGGACCACTTCCTGACACCTTACACTAAAATTAACTCCAGATGGATTAAAGACTTAAACATAAGACCTAACACCATAAAAACCCTAGAAGAAAATCTAGGCAAAACCATTCAGGACATAGGCATAATCAAGGACTTCATGACCAAAACACCAAAAGCATTGGCAATAAAAGCCAAAATAGACAAATTCAATCTCATTAAAGAGCTTCTGCACAGCAAAAGAAACTATCATTAGAGTAAACCAGCAACCAACAGAATGGGAAAAGTTTTGCAACCTACTCATCTGACAAAGGGCTAATATCCAGAATCTACAAAGGACTAAAACAGATTTACAAGAAAAGAACAAACAAAGCCATTCAACAATGGGTGAAGGACATGAACAGACACCTTTCAAAAGAAGATATATATGAGGCCAACAAATGTGAAAAAATGCTCATCATCACTGGTCATTAGAGAAATGTAAATCAAAACCACTTTGAGATACCATCTCATGCCAGTTAGAATGGTGATCATTAAAAAATCAGGAGACGACGGATGATGGAGAGGATGTGGAGAAACAGGAACACTTTTACACTGTTGGTGGGAGTGTACATTAGTTCAACCATTGTGGAAGACAGTGGTGGTGATTCCTCAGTGAGCTAGAAATAGAAATTCCATTTTACCCAGCAATCCCATTAGTGGGTATATACCCAAAGGATTATAAATTGTTCTATTATAAAGAGACATGCACACATATGTTCATTGTGGCACTGTTTACAATAGCAAAGACCTGGAACCAACCCAAATGTTCATCAATAATAGACTGCAAAAGGAAAATGTGGCATATATACACCATGGAATACTATGCAGCCATAAAAAACGATGAGTTCATGTCCTTTGTAGGGACATGGATGAATCTTGAAACCATCATTCTCAGCAAACTGACACAAGAACAGAAAATCAAACACCACATATTCTCACTCATAGGTGGGTGTTGAACAATGAGAACACATGGACACAGGGAGCAGAGCATCACACACTGGGGTCTGTTGGGGGGGACTAGGGAAGGGACAGTGGGGAGTAGGGTAGTTAGGGAGGGATAACATGGGGAGAAATGCCAGATATAGGTGACAGGGGGATGGAGGCAGCAAACCACATTGCCATATATGAACCTTTGCAACAATTCTGCATGATCTGCACATGTACCCCAGAATCTAAAGTACAATTATATATATATATATACATGTATATATGGAGTCAAAAAATAACAGATGCTAATTTGACTGCAGAGAAAAGGGAACACATACACTGTTGCTCAGAATGCAAACTAGTTTAGCCACTGTAGAAAGCAGTCTAGAGATGTGTCAAATAACTTAAAACAAAAATACGATTTCACCTAACAATAGTGTCTCTGGGTATATACCCAAAAGAAAATAATTTGTTCTATCAAATTTAGGGGCATTAATAATGTTATTACCCACATTGACATAAAACTAGAAAACAATAATAGGAGAAAAATTGGAAAATTCACAAATTATTATTATTATTTCTTAAGGAAGGAAATAATAAAGACCAGGGCAAAAATAAATGAAATAGAGACTAGTAAGACAATGGAAAAGCTCAATGATACCAAGAGTTGGTTTTCTGAATGGTGAACAAATTTGACAAGTTTTAAGCTAGGTTAATGGATAGAAAAAAATAATGAAGAAGACTCAATATCATAAATGAATGAAAAGAGATTACAACTGATAACATCAAAATACAAAAGATTATAACACAATAAAAGATTACTATGAAAATTTATATGCCAATTAATTGGATAACTTAGAAGAAATGATTACATTCCTAGAAACATATAATATACCAAGACTAAATCATGAAGAAATAGAAAATCTAAATAGGACAACAAAGAGTAAGGAGATAAAGCAGTAATTTAAAACCTCCTAACCAGAAAAACCCCAAGACCAGATGGTTTTACCTGGATTCTACCAAACATTTAAATAATAAACACAAATTATCAGACTTTTCTAACAAATGAAGAAATGAAAGACTTTCAAATTTATTTTGTAAGTTCAGTATTACCCTCCTTCTAAACCCAGATAAGGACACCAAAACAACAGAAAATTATAGGATATTATCCTCTATGAATATACATAAATGCAAAAATTGTCAACAAAGCATTAGCATGCCAAATTGAATGGCACATTACAAAGATCATACACTATGCTCAAATAGCATTTTTTTCTGAGGTACAAAAATGATTCAACATATTTACATCAATAAATGTGAGATATGACATTCACAGGATAAAGGAAAAAACTGTATGATCTCAAAGAGATTCAGAAAAAGTATTTGACAGAATTGAACATGTTTTCATTATAAACGCTCTCAACAAACTAGGTATGGAAGAAATACACCTAAACATAATAAAGACCATATATTACAGGACCAAATAACATCATACTCAACAGTGAACAGCTGAAAGCTTTTTCCCTAAGATCAGGAACAGGACAAGGTACTGGTTCCCACTGCTTCTATACAGCATAAAACTGCAATTCCTAGCCAGAGCAATTAGGCAAAAGAGAGAAATAAAAGGCATCCAAATGAGAAAGGAAGAAGTAATAGTGTCTCTGCAGATGACATGATCTTATGTATAGAAAGCACAAAACACTCTATCAAGAAACCGTAAGAATAAATGAATTCATTAAACTTGTAAGATAATGAAGTGATATAAAAATCAGTTGTGTTTCTGCACACTTACAACAAATTATCTGAAGAAAATTAAGAAAAAATATCATTTACAATAGAATAAAAATACTAAGAAATGAATTTAATCCAGGAGGTAAAAGATCTTTATATAAAAAAACTATATAATATTGATTAAATTGAAGAAGTCAAAAATAAATGGAAAGACATCACATGCTCATGGGTTTGAGGAATTAATATTGTTAAAATGCCCATGCTACCCAAATAATCTAATATAATTACTTATGTTAATTAACAGCCTTTATTTCTAGGCTGTTAATTGTGTTCTATCAGTCTGTATGTATGTATGTCTTCCCAAAGTGGTGGGATTCCAGGCATACACCATGGTTGGGTACAGTGACGCATGCCTGTAATCCCAACACTTTGGGTTGCTGAGACAGGAGATCATCTGAGGCCAGGGGTTTGAAATCAGCCTGGGAAACATAATGAGACCCTGTATCTACAAAAAAAGAAAAAGAATAAAAAAAACACCCGTGTACATTGTCAATTAATTTTTGATCAAAGCACCAAGAACACATAATGAGAAAAATAAAAGTACTTTTAACTAATACTGTTGTGAAAACTGTATCCATACACACAAACAGTGAAAATAGACCTTTGTCTTACATCACACATTAACATGAACTCAAAGGTGATAAAAGACCTAAATGTAAAATCTGAGACTTTAAAACTTCTAGAACAAAAAATAGACAAACTTTCCTTATCATTGGTCTTGAAAATAATTTTTTTGATATGAAACCAAATGCACAAACAAAAAGAAAGCAAAAATAATCAAATATGATTACATCGAACTAAAAGGCTTCTGTATAAGAAGTGAACCAAAAGAGTGAAAAGCAACCTACAACATTGCTGAAACTATTTGCAAACCATATATCTTATAAGGAGTAATACCCGAAATACACAAGGGACTCACTCAATTTAATAGCAAAAAATAAATAACTCAATTAAAAATGGACAAAAAAATGAATTTTAACAAATAAGAAATAGCCAACAGATGCACACAAAAGTATTCAACATGACCAGTGATCATGGAAATGCAAATTAAAGTTACAATAAAATATTATCTTACCTGTGTTAAAATGGCTATTATCAAGAAGACAAAAGATAAAAAATGTTGGCAAGAATATGAAGAAAATAAAATCCCTGCACACTGTTGTGGGGAATATAAATTGGTTCAGCCATTATAGAAAAAAGTATGGATTTCCTAAAATATTAAAAATAGAATTACCATATTATCCAGCAATCCCACTTCTGGGTATCTACGCAATAGAATTGAAGTCAGGATCTCAAAGAGATACCTACACACCCATGTTCACTGCAACATTATTCACAATTGCCTGAATGTGAAACAACATAAATGTCCATTAATGGATGATTACATAAAGAAAATGTGAGATATACAGATAATAAATAGTAGATATAGATATATATTCACACACACTCACACATACACACACACATGGTGGTCTATTGTTTAGATTTGAAAAAGAAGAAAATCCTGCCACTTGTGACAACATAAATGAACCTGGATGACAATTATGCTAGGAGAAATAACCAGATACAGTAAGACAAAGACTTTATGTCCTCACCTATATGTAGAATCTAAAAGAGTATAGAATGGTGGTTGCCAGGGGCCTGGTATTGGAGAAAGAGAAAAATATTGGTCAAGGTATAAAGTTGCAATTATGAGGTTAGTAACTTCTGAGGCTCTAATGTACAGCAACATGACTCCAGTTATAATAACTATATTTTATACATAAAATTTGCTAAAATAGATCTTAAGTGTTCTCACCACAATGAAAAACAAATGGGAACCATGTGAAGTGACTGACGTGTTAATTAGCTTGATTATACTAAGCATTTAACAGTGCATACATATATCAAATTGTCACATTGTACACTTTTAATATGTACAATTTTATTGCCAATTACATCTCAATGTTGGCAGAAATCGAATACTACAGCCCAAAGGCTTGCTATGATTCTAATTCCTCATCTGATTCTTAGATCTTAAAATTTGTGTAAATGCAGAAAAAGAGAAACGACAAATAAGAACAAACCATTCCACCCATCCATGGAACACTCTCAGTGCTTCAAACTTTATCCTGTATATGGCAAGGCTCCTTTTTCCTGGTGACTAGAAGTAACTGCTTTCTAATCAGTATCATAATCTATAGCTTCCTTTCTTGGGGGGCGGGGGGGGGGTCAGAGCCTTGAGAAGTGAAATATAATAAAATGAATCTAATGTTTATCTTGAAATAAAGGCTTATTATTATGATGTTGATTTATCACTATTTTAACAAAATGCCAAAGCTAAAAGAGTAACAAAAAGCCAAAGCTAAGAGATTAAAAAATGGATTATTGCCAGAAGATGATGGATGGTGAAGTGATCAACTTTAAAGGGAATACATTGGAAGAACATTTATGGTGATGAAACTGCACTGAAAGTTATTGAGATGAAAGATATGTGACTCTAAGCATGTGTTAAAATTCATAGAACTAAAATACTGAGTTTGAATGCATGAAAACTAAAAATAAAGATAAAAGACACATAAAGATGGGGAGAGATCCTAGGATGGAATGTGACTGTGACAAGTGAATGTTTCATAGATATATGATATAACTTTATTATTAATAGAAGTGTTAGAGAAAGAATACAAGAGGTTTTCTAACTTTGAAAAATGGTGTTTTGACTGGTAACTATGCAACTAAAGACAAATTGAACTTTTTAGATAAACCACTCAAAATTTAATTGGTAAATTTGTATTTCATGAAGACATAGATTATCAATTCTGCTTTACATATGGACTGGATTGAACAAATAATTAAGTGGATGGCAAATGTTGGGAGCCAGGTATCCCACTCTCAGGGAAAGAAGCTACAGACAGACAAAAAGGAAAGACTAGTTGGGACCTGGTGTTCCTCAATCAGAGTGAGAGATATTAGTGTGAACTCATGTTTAGCTATATTTAAATAGATAACTAGATAAATGATAGATCTAGACAGAGACAGATTAAACATACAGATATGTGAATATTGATAAGCTATTATATACGAAGAAATTAAATGGCTTTGTAGTCTAAGAGGATTTAGACACAGTGATACCCCAGCAGCAATGAGCATACCTAGCATTCAGATATTTATTCAAAAATACTATGCACCAATCAAAAGAACCAGAATTCTTGGTAGAGTGATTGATACAAGGATTGGGACATGAAAAATATAAGACAAGATCAGAGCATCCTATAGTACTGGAAAGTAAAAATGTGCTCAAAAACCAAAAAATTGTACATTCCAAAGTAACACAGGAATTCATCCTAAGGATTCTCCATGAGAGATTCCCCACTGGAACAATTTCAACAACAAAAAACCAATATAGTATTGGATTACATAGCCAAGTTTAAAATATATATTAATAAGTTTCTACTAATATTAATTATTAAGTAATTAAGTAAGTAGGGGAGAAGAGAGAAATTCTCCATACAAAAAAAAATCACAAATATTATATGTATGTATATATGACTTCCCTCTCAAGGTGCTGGAATTTAAGCCCTTCATGAATGTGAGCAGAACTTAGCAAATAATGTCCAAATAATAAAATACTGAATGGTAAAAACAGCAACTTTATAGTGATGAAGCCTTGCAGACATGAACTTAACCAAATAATAAGTTAATCGTACCAGTAGTATTGTATGAATATACTGTAACCCCTGGTAGAATATAATGCAAAAAGGACTTTGCCTGTGTGATCATCTTCTCCAAAACTCATCACCCAAGTCTAATCATTAGAAAAACTTCATACCAACACCAATGGAAGAACATTCTACAAAATATTAACCAACAGTCCTCAATATTTTCAAAGACATGAAAAACAAAAAAAACTGAGGAACTGTCACAAAACAAAAGAGAATGACAGAAGAGACATGACAACTAAATGCAATATTGTATCCTGAAACGGAAAATGATCATCAGTAAAAAAATTAATGGAGTATTAGTACATTCTGGAATTTAGTTAATAGCATTACACCAGTGATACTTTCTTAAATTTGACAAATGTGTGAAGGTAATGTAAAATTATAACAAGGGAAACTTCAACTGAATAAAGAATATATGAGATCTCTTTGCAATATGTTTGCAGTTATTCTATACATTTACAATTATTCCATAATTTAAAAAGTCTGTAAAGCAGCAAATTTTAATTCTCTCAAACTGATAATTAAAAATTGTATTATTCTAATCACAAATATTTTATTTTTAATTATTATTAATACATAATTGTACATATTTATGGGGTACATGTGATCTTTTGATACAGGTATATAACCTGTAGTGATTAAATTTGGGTAATTGGAGTACATATTATCTCAAGAATTTATCATTTATTTGTGTTAGAAACATTAGAGTTCCACACTTTTAGTTATTTAAAATATAAAATAAATTATTGTTAACTATTATCACCCTATTGGGCTACTGAATATTAGATTTTGTCAATCTACATTAAAATTTTTTTAGTGTACTTTGACTATGAAATGAGATATAATGACAGTTTAAAATCACCTAATTGAAAAATAGAAAAATTTACATTCCCTGCACAGCTGAGTTCAGTGTGCATAAATATTTAATCTCTCTATAAGTAAATAAATGCATTTGCCATAGTTCATTGCACAGTTTTGTTAAGTATTCATATTGGTTTTAGGGCAATACCTATAATCATCGTTTATAAAGATATTTTACAAGAAAACAGCCACAGAAAAAATATTTTTAGACATTGTAACATATTTTAACCTTATGTTAGAAAATATGAACATTGTGGTTTTAAAATATATTTTGATGTCTAAAGGGCAAATTTCCTCATTACCCTTCTATTTGAAATTATCTTGAGTAATTTTGCAAGCATATTATTTCAGAAGTATTATAGAATCATTTTATTAAGTTTATGTAAATTTCATCGGGTTCTGTAATAGGAAGACAAGTACTGAATTTAATTTAATAGATTTGATCGATTTAAAAATATATAATCTACTAAGGCCAAGTATATGTCATTTTTTAAATTTTATAGTTTTAAACAGCATAGTTCCTGAATTGTCCTTTTTAAGTCTTTTTTTTCCCCCTTTTAAGAATAAACCAATTCATTTTGCTTGGAACACTGAATACATATTTCAGAAATAAAGTCTTTGCTGACCAGTTACATAGAATTAACCCAGAAGGTTCAATTTGCCAAAGTGAGCTTATTTAGCCCTTAAAATTTTTTTTAAATCATGCAATAGGTTCTAAAAATGTGACTAATATGACACTATCTTTCCACCACAAAATTTATGCAATTGTTATTTTGAAACTGATTATTGCACCATGATTACACAAGGTGCTAAGCAAAAGTATACTGGCATTGAATTTCTGTGTATGCTATGTTTGATACTCATATGTACAATTTTATGCGAACAGACGTGGGGAGGCCTACATTATAAAATTACAGTAAGAGGCTGGGATCGCTTGGCTAGGAGTTCAAGATGAACCTAGGCAACATAGTGTCACTCTGTCACCCAGGCTGGAGTGCAATAGAGTGATCTCAGCTCACTGCAACCTCTGGCTCCTGGGCTTAAGCGATTCTCCTGCCTCAGCCTCCTGAGAAGCTAGGACCACAGGCGTGTACCATCATGCCTAGCTAATTTTTGTATTTTCAGTAGAGAAAGGGTTTCACCATGTTGGTCAGGCTGAGCAAGACGCTATCTTTACAAATTTGTTTTTAGAAAATTAGCCAGGCATGGTGGCATATGCATGTAGTAATAGCTACTCAGGAGGCTGAGACAGGAGAATTGCATGAACCTAGGAGTTCAAGGCTACTATGAGTTACAACTCAGCCATTGCAGTACAAAGTACAGCCTGGGTGCCAAAGTTAGACCCCATTCCTCAAAGAAAAAAAAGAGACCCAAAACAGTAACAAAAATAATAATAAAGTACCAGTACAGAGCTACTATGATCTGAATCAATGAACATTTACAAAACAATTATGGCAAGATCTATATACAAAGAAGGATGTAAAACTGGGAGTACAAATTAATATAATAGTTATCTCCAATATGTAAACATTTAGTGTGTAAAACATCTAACTGTGAATGTTTTTGTTTGTTGTTGTTGTTTTGTTTTGTTTTTGTTATCCTAAGAAAAAAAACAAAAAAAAGAAAAAAAGAAAAACCACACAAAGCGAGAGGCATTAGGCTGACTGACTTCAAACTATACTACAAGTCTATAGTAATCAAAACAGCATGGTGCTAGTCCCAAAAAAGAGATATAGACCAATGGAACAGAATAGAGCCCTCAGAAATAAAACCACACATCTACAAATATCTGATCTTTGACAAACCTAACAGATTCCCTATTTAATAAATGGTGTTGGGAAAACTGGCTAGCCATATGCAGAAAGCTGAAACTGGATCACTTTCTTACACCTTATACAAAAATTAACTCCAGATGGATTAAATGTCTAAACATAAGACCTAACACCATAAAAACCCTAGAAGAAAACCTAGGCAATATCATTCAGGACATAGGCATAATCAAGGATTTCATGACTAAAACACCAAAAGCATTGGCAACAAAAGCCAAAATAGACAAATAGGATCTCATTAAACTAAAGAGCTTCTGCACAGCAAAAGAAACTATCATTAGAGTGAAACAGCAACCAACAGAATGGGAAAAAGTTTTGCAATCTACCCATCTTACAAAGGGCTAATATCCAGAATCTACAAAAAACCTAAACAAATTAACAAGAAAAAAACAACCCCATCAACAAGTGGATGAAGGATAAGAACAGACAGACAATTTTCAAAAGAAGACATTTATGCAGCCAACAAACATATGAAAAAAAGCTCATCTCCACTAGTCATTAGAGAAATGCAAATCAAAACCACATTGAGATACCATCTCATGCCAGTTAAAATGGCGATCATTAAAAAATCTGGAGGCAATAGATGCTGGAGAGGATGTGGAGAAATAGGAACACTTTTATAATGTTGGTGGTAGTGGAAATTAGTTCAACTATTGTGGAAGACAGTATGGTGATTCCTCAAGGACCTAGAAATAGAAATTCCATTTGATCCAGCAATCCCATTAGTGAATATATACCCAAACGATTGTAAATCATTCTATTATAAAGAAACGGGCACAGGTATGTTCATTGTGGCAATGTTTACAATAGCAAAGACCTGGAACCAACCCAAATGCCCGTCTATAATAGACTAGGCAAGAAAAATGTGGCACATATAAACCATGGAATACTATGCAGTTATAAAAAATGATGAGTTTGTGTCCTTTGTAGGGACATGGATGAATCTGGAAACCATCATTCTCAGCAAACTGACAAAAGAACAGAAAATGAAACACCATTATGTTCTCACTCACAAGTGGGTGTTAAGCAATGATAACACATGGACACAGGGAGGGAAACATCATACATTGGGGCCTGTCAGGGGATGGGTGGCTAGGGGAGGGATACAAGCAGGCAGGGAATAGGGGAGAGACAACATTACAAGAAATACCTAATGTAGATGATGGGGTGATGGATGCAGCAAACCACCATGGCATGTGTATACCTATGTAAGAAACCTACACGTTCTGCACATGTACCCCAGAACTTAAAGTATAATAATAATAAAATCTTTTTCTTAGGCTAACAATTTTTTCTTAGGATAAGTTTTCACACTTCTGTGGGTGAGATTTTATTTTACACCACTCTCCTGTCTATGATCCTGATACAATAAATCTACAAGTTGTTTTTTTTTTTATGACAAACAACTAGCTAAACTTATTATTTCTGTGCTTATTCAGCTGATTATCATATGATATTTTTATGTAGCTAATCCTATCACCTGAAGGTGGGGAATTTTTAAAAAATCCCTTCTTTGCTAATATTTATACACAAGGAATCTTCTTAGATAATTGCATTTCCTGTTATTTCTAAAACAGAGTAATAATAATAATAATAATGCTGCCACCTGGCAATAGTATTGTTCTGAACTTCAGAACACCTTTAAGGCTCTATGGTTTCAAGGCATTGCTTACTTGTCTATTTTGCTTATGCCATGTATGGTATATTTTTGTAATTTATACAAATAATCTCAACCTCTATAATTTTATCAGTGGGATTTTCAAGGTTTCTATTTTGCCTAGTTATCCATTTACCTATTAACAAGTATTGAGAGTAAAATAATATAATACATGGAGTATCAACAGTGTCTCTCTATTAATCCATTTTCACACTGCTATAAAGAACTGCCTGAAACTGGTTCATTTATTTAAAAAAGAGGCTTAATTGGCTCACAGTTCCATATGGCTGGGGAGGCCTCAGGAAAATTACAATCATTGCAGATGGCAAAGGAGAAGCAAAGAGGTAACTTCTTCACATGGTGGGAGGAAAGAGTGAGCACACAGAGGAAACTGCTGCTTTTAAACCATCAGATTTCTTGAGAATTTCCTCACTATCATGAGAACAGTATGGGGAAAGTGCCCCCCATGATCCAATCACCTCCTACCAAGTCCCTCCCTTGACATGTGGAGATTACAATTCAAGATGATATTTGTGTGGTAACACAGAGACAAATCATTTCAGTCTCTATTGAAAAGGAAGTTTACCTGTGCTTCTGACTCTTCTTCATTTTCCTTTCCAGTATTGGTCTAATGCTAACTTTCCCCTGCCAAAACACAGTCATCAATTGGGGCATAACTGCATTAACTTTGAGGTTGTTCTAGGTATATCAGAAGCAAAACAAATTACAGGAAGCATAGAATGTGCTGAATAACTGCTAACTTCTTGTATTCTTCATTGATATTTTAATAAGGGATTGCTAAAAATTTAAGTAGAACATCATTTGAACACTATGCTAAAATATTACGAGATATCAATAACTTTCAAGCCATTAAATCTATTTGAAGTTTTTCCATTTCTATGACCTGACTAGACAGTACCAACAGTGAGCATATCCTTCTGAAAGGACTCTCATTCTTAAGGTCATAAAACAATGGTATATATTTCTATTATGCTTTGTTCCTTTCCATTTCCATTGTCACCGACTTCTCCTACAGCTGCTCTTTAAATCTTGAAATACTTCTAGTCCTTTCAAGCCCCATTTCCAACTTTTCTCTCTCACACACATATATCTATATCTATCTATCTATCTATCTATCTATCTATCTATCTATCTATCTATCTATCTATATCAAAAGATCCTATGTCCTCTCACGACTTGAACTACCATCTCGTAAATATCTAACTCGAGCTTTAACCTCTCTTTTGAACGCTATATCTCAATATTCAACCATTCCCTCAATTCCTTAATTTGTTGCTTTAGAGGTACCTCAAAGTAAATATGTCCCATGTAAGCGTTATTTCGTTCCTTTCCAAATCTCATCTTTTTTTTCAATATGTTGTTTCAGAAATTACAGCCTCTCTTCAACTAATTGCACCAGCAGAAACCTGAATAGTATTATCTATTTATTATTCATGTTCTTTTTCCAGATCTGTACACCAATGATCTCTCGTGTGTATTTACGTCTTTGTAGACCTATGGCTACCACCATAGACCATGCCTCAATGTAAATCATACATGGACTATCAAAATAGCCTTCACTTTTCTGCCTGTACTCAATTCTCTTCCAATCTATTCTTCCCAGTAGTAGACAAAAAGGAAGTGTTATTTTTAGTACAAATCTAACAGTAATCTTCCTGAGTAAATTACGTAATTGTGACTGTTTTTCCAAGATAGTGGATTAGAGGCATTATTAATATACCTCTCCCATTTGAAAGGACAAAATAGTATGTAGAGATTCACAATGTGAACTTTTTTCAAGAAGCAATGCAGGAACTGAACAGGAAAAACAATGGAATCTACAAGCAATTTTAAGGAAGCGGGAGGCTACAGCCACATTATGAGTCAGGTGAAGGGCTGAGTCCCAAGTGTGAGAAGGAGTGAGTTTGTCTCTGTGATACACACCCACATCAGAGTCTCTAAAAGTTGAGGCATGGAGGAAGGCCTTAACCCTACCCAGTTCAGGAAAAACAACCTGGGGATGGTCGTGTAATATAAAAGTAGGAGCAGCTGCAGGAAGACAATTGCATTCACTCCCAGTTTGCAGCAAGAACTCAGGGAAGCCATTCCTTGCTGTTACTGACAGATGACTCTGTCTGTACAGGACAGCCAACAATATTTCAGGCAGTGGTCGCAGTTTTAAAGAATCCCCCAACTAGGTTTAATGACATAAACTTGGTGGGAATGAACTCCCTTGGTCAGGGCTGAAGTCAGGGAGTGGAAAGTGGGCTGCAGCTGTGAGTGCAGGAGCCACAAGTGCAGAAGCCAGGCACCCAGCTTTGCAGCAGATAAGGAGGCACAAAGCCTGAAAGCTACTGTGGGGTTCGTTCCCATGTGAGACCTCTCAGAATTGGGCCTCACCATATGGTGAGCTTGAGCCCCGACGCAGTTTCCCGTTGAAGGCAGTTGAGCTATGGGAAAGCAGGAACTGCAGGTAAAGGAAATATAAAAAGAACTTTGTGAGACTGTGATGTGGCCTGCATGTGGTATGACAGGACAATGTGTCCAGTTTCTGATTTATGACTTTGTTTACCCACTACTGGGTCCTGTGCCTGTTCTTGTGACTGCACAAATACAATGGGTTTCTGCCTCTCTGGTGCCTTGCATACGTCAGTAACTTTTAATTATAAGTTTCCCCACCACCTACGTGACTTGATTGTACCCAGTTATGTATCTGATTTTACTATTGTTCTTGTGTGCTGCTTTCATGTATGAGGTA
>CAUYQU010031227.1:0-35016 GCA_963574635.1 Cheracebus regulus | reverse complement strand
CTATTCCTTCCTGTCTCCATTGTTAAACACAATTATTGGCATAAAAGAGGTTTTTAATACCCATTTTTAGACTGCATTCTAGCCTGGGCAATAAAACAAGAATCCCAATCTCTCTCCCTCTTTCTCGTCCTCTTTCTTTCTCTCTTTCATTCTTTTCTTTCTTTCTTTTGCTGTTTCTTTTTTTCTTTCTCCTTTTCTCTCTTTTTCTTAAAAAAAAGAAAAGAAAAGAAGAGAAAATGGCAGGAATGATTATTGATAGTTTCTAAAGAAACAGTAACAGAACCAGAAAAGAAACATTCAACCTGGGGAACAAAAGATATAAGCAACATGATAGCTATCCTCAAACATACAAATATGTGAAAAAGATAAAAATTGTATTACTACAAAAGGAAAAATTAGAATCAGTGGGTGAACAAAAAGTTTAGTTCCTTCTTGAGAAAAACTTTTTTTTTTTTGAGACAGAGTCTCACTGTCATCCCCCAGGCTGAAATGCTGTGGCACAATCTTGGCTGACTGCAACCTCTGTCTCGAGATTCAAGCAACTCGTGCCTCAGCCTCCCAAGTAGCTGAGACTATAGGCCCATGCCACCAGCCTGGCTAATCTTTTGGATTTTTTAGTAGAGATGGGGTTTTACCATGCTGCCCAGCCTAATCTTGAACTCCTGAGCTCAGGCAATCTGCCTGCCTCAGCCTCCTAAAGTGCTGGGATTATAGGCGTGAGCTACCATACCCGGCCAAGAAAAAACTTTCTAATAGAATCAACAAAGTAGAAAGCAAAATCCTTCAAGATGTTCGATTCACCAATAATGGTGGTGAGCAGGCAGGGATTAGATGACTCCCTGTCAAACACATTTCATAAAGGATTCCTATATTATGGGACGTATGTGACTAGATGGTCCTCTGATGTCTGGTCCAATGCTTAAATTCTATGGTTCTGTGAATACACTGACGTTTGCTCATGATGCAAGCCTGGAGTTTAAATAATAAAGCTAATCATTAATTGTGGAGGTGTGGTTTAAAAAGCCCATAAACTGTGAGGCATTTTCACTGTATTGATGCATAATACACCAAGAAGAAGAAATTTTGTATAGTTTCTTTGTACTAGATTTAGAAAACTCCGTAAAAGCACCTTTCAGTCTCATTTATTAAATACTTGCATTCCTCTTATTCTTCTAAGATTGCAAAAAATGGTTTGTTTTCATTCATCCTGTAGAAATCAGCCAATGAGAAATCAATTTCTACAAGAATGATTTTTGAAAACTCCCCCACTGAGTCAAGACAGTGGGTTCTCATAGCTTAAATGTAAATCTATATCAATGTTTATGCTTTAAAAATTCAGAGCAATACTTAAAAACGACAATAACTAGTTCTTAATATCCCTCCCTTTGGTATTACTTTCTGAGCACAATATTTTTAAGGACAAAAATCTAGATACAAAGGAGCAGGACTTATATTTTACAAGTATTATCTCCTCTCTTTCTAACATGACCCCAAAGCAGGAATTACCAACACCATTTTTCCAGTGCATTTCACTGGACTGACACAAAACAGCTCTTGCCTTTCACATCTGCAGAGGAGAGGGCTAAGCTAAATAGTTGCTTTTTTTTTTTTTTTTTTAAGATGGAGTCTCACTCTGTCAACCCAGGCTGGCGTGCAGTCATATGATCTCAGCTCACTGTAACCTCAACCTTCAAGGCTCAAGCAATCCTCCCACCTCAGCCTCCCAAGTAGCTGGGACCACAGACCAGTGCCACCACGCCTGGCTAATTCTTTGTATTTTTGGTAAAGACGAGGTTTCACCATGTTGCCCAAGCTGGTCTGGAACTCCTGAGCTCAAGTGATTGACCCACTTCAGCCTCCCAAAGTGTTGGGATTACAGGTTTGAGCCACAGTGCCCAGCCACTGAAGTACTTTTCAATACAAACTCTTTTCAATACTCCAGAAGAACTGCATAAAGATCATTCTCAGTTAAAACTTTACTTACAAATTCTATGCCCAAAAATGGATGAAAATGAGAGCATACGTCAACAGTCCTTCCTTAGAAGAAGTTTTTAAAAATATATATGCTGTTTTAAGATGTACTGTAATTTAGAAATTCCTACTCATAGCTTGAAAAAAAAAGATGTAATTTAAAACATAATAGAAAACTCATTCTATTACTATAAAATATTTTCCAAAAATATATGGTGGCTTTTACAAGGAAGATTCTCTATTCATGTGCCATAAGTTGGACTAATGTAAGCATAATTAATATTACCTATTAATGAACTTTCTTACTATAACCACAAACTTTCCACATAAAAAAAATTTTCTTTCCAAAATTTTAAAGTCTTCTATAATTTCACCACTTGTTGAAGACACTGGATAATCAGAGCAATAAATAAAATAGCTGGGTGAATTTTGATTGCCCTGGCAATACTGCCACATAGCAGACTATCAGTTTAATAAACTATCTCAATGGATCTCTTTACCCAGTAGCACCATCCCAACTTCCTGCCTCCACAAAAACAGAACTGGGACCTAACCTGATTCTTCCTTATAACAGGGTGTTCCATAAATCCCACTATTAATAATACACTAACCCAACTTTATCTCCTTTGCCCACAGCCTACATTTATTTTCCAGGATTAAGTTTATTTGGCTCCATTAGCACCACTTCTCTTTAACACTGTCCCTTTTCATGCATTTAAGGCAACTACTTCCAACCCTATCAATGAAAGCAGACAAATGGGGGAAAAAGGAATGAACTGCAAACACCTCAAACAAGAAAGGTTGCTTGAAAAACCAAGTGTCACATTCTGACAGTTCAATATTTCATAGCCAATACAAGGAATGTGCAACGATACTGCAACTTTAAATCTTTTCTTCCTATGTCAGTCTCTCTTTCTCTCATTGTAATGCCAAAGGGAACAGCAATCAGAGTGGAGATGTTCAACGTGATAGAGGTCAGGACACCATCGGATCAACGTACCAGAAACACGACCTTGTTTATTTTTTTTCCACAGTATTATTGTTTACAGGGTGCTTTGCTCGTGTACCTTGTGGTTCTTAGCTAAAAGATGAAATTACAGCCCAGGATGAAGCGCTCAGGCACACATCCAATTTGTGTTTCCATCTCAGAAAACAAAAAGCTTCTAAGGCCCTCAGGCTGCCATTCAAACTTGGAGGCTGACATTTTTAACAGCATGAACCAGAGACTGGCAGAGAGAATGATCTAATGCATTTCTGACTTGTCAATCAACGAGATCTCACCTCTGCTGTCTTGTAAACAGTTGGGGACCATCTAACTACATTCATAAACCTAGGGAGAGCTTACTACCAGCTGGGGTGCAGTAGCCACATGCTCTGGCTTCTAGTCACCAAAATCATGATTCAGTTTTATAATCTCACTGTAAATAGTCCATAGGCACATTTCCAGGACTACCAGAGTAGGAAATACAAAAGAGATTTTGGTAAAATACTGTATTATTTTCAAGCTGCTGGAATCCTGTATTCATTTTATCCTCATTTTACCAATTCTCCCCAAAAAATTGTACTGTGCTGCAGTTGACACAAATAATGACTTGCTTTTTTAAAGCATCTAGGGGAAATATGCTCTTATATTAAAATTTCCCTTATAGTTTATTACCAGTAACAAAACAGGTACTCCCCCGAACAATGGCTCATATAAAGGGTAGAAACTACAACGAACAATAGCAAGTATTTTTGGTAAAACTAATCATGTACTTTCTTTTAAATATAAAACTTACGTTCATACACAAAAGCTTTGTATTTACCAATTTGACATAATGTAGTATCTATGTATGTGTACGTGTGAAACATAAAAACATAAAATGAGATTACTTTGATTGCTATTCTTTCCCTTCTGTTTAAGACCATCTAATCCAACGCACGTAAAAAGTTAGACCCAATCAGGCTAAAACTTGAATTTTTTGTTAAAGAATCAAGTATGAAAATGAATACTTCTTTTCTTCATGTCAATTTTACGGGGCACAGAATTCCAATTTAATTCATACCAAGCCGCAGATAATAGGTTTGCAACAAAGGTCTGGAGGATTAGAATGGTGCATCTGAGAACTTTAAAAGGCAGATGACAGATAACCCAGCAGGAGAAAGCACACTCCAAAATCCTGTTTCATTGTGATGTACTGCATCCCAAAGCCCAAATAACTATTTCAATATAATAGCCTTGTTCTTCAGAGGACTGAGAATAAGCTTAGAAAAGCTCACAACTACTCAACATCACTCCCAGGAAGAACAAACTCATGAGTATCAGCTCCCAATGGTAAAGTACTACAGTTCTTAGACACCTATACAGCCACACAGTCAAGAGATTGTTGTTGTTGTTTTCCCTCAATGAGTCATCTGTAAATAACCTGGGCTTCTCTCTTCATGAAAAATGACAAGGGAAAGAGTTTTCTGAATGCTATCTACTAAGATTCTGTAGCTTGGCAGTAGACATAAAATACCAAGTTTACAAACAACAAAACACTACCCTATAAAGCAGAACAATAGTGAAAGAAGGTACAAATAGTTGTGGCCATCACAAAACATCAAACAATTATTCCTGAATAGCACAAAAAGAACTCCTGTGGTACAATGGCCTCTACTCGGTACAATGGCCTCTACTCAGCACAAAGAAAGATGGCAATAACAAGAAGGTAATCTCATAGTGTAAAGAAAGTAACAGTATTTCTCCAGACTCTAAAGAATACAGGTGAGTCTTAGCTTCCCACAGCCAGAATTTGTCTCATAAGGACAGTCATTCACAGAAGTTCCCATCACCTCTTTAAGGTTTTCATCAATTCCATCCTTTTGGTTTGCTTCTCACACTGGGGCAACATCAGGCCCCCAAAGTTACCTGTATCTTCCTTCTGCCATTAGAGGTACTGTGGAAGTTAGGTCAATTAGGAAAAATCCAACATTATTCAAAACAAAACAAAACAAAAAAATAAATAAATAAACCCTTTATCTAGAGTGAGGAGTTTAATTTTTAGGACTCATCATAAAAAATTAAAAGAAAAAATTTAAGGAAATCTGACTGTCTCATAATAAGAGGATTTGGTTTACTCTAAATATCGGATAATGCCTCACTTTAGCTTGTAAATGAACATTACCTGTATCATAGACATATCAAAATACTCAGCAATAAAGGAGTCTGTTATTTCAAAACTGGAAATAATTATTTAAGTAACCAAGCAGGCATCTGGAAAGACAAATCAGCCTAAGATATCACTTCTATAGGCAGACTATTTCCAAATAAGACTATTTCCAGAATCAGATAAAATGTAGCAAATTCAGGTCATCTCAACTTTTCTTTCTTTTTTTTGAGACGTAGTCTCACTCTGTCACTCACGATGGAGTGCAGTGGTGCAATCTTGGCTCACTGCAACCTCCACCTCCTGGGTTCAAGCGATTCTCCAACCTCAGCCTCCTGAGTAGCTGAGACTACAGGCACATGCCACCCCGTCTGGCTAATTTTTTGTATTTTTAGTGGAGACGGCTGTTAGCCAAGATGGTCCCGATCTCCTGATGTGATTCACCTGCCTCAGCCTCCCAAAGTGCTGAGATTACAGGTATGAGCCATTGTGCCTGGCCAGGTCATCTCTACTTTTCTTACCGAATGTATATAAAAGTTGTAAAGGAAGAAGATGATCAATAGATTTCAACGTTGGCTAAAATATTTTAAAAATCCATAATTACATTCTTTTTAAAAGAAACAATCTTTAATATATTTCCAACATTTTACACATGCACTTAAAACAACAACAACAACAACAACAACAACGTTTAATCATCGGGTTGACCAGGAAATGCAATGCTGAGTGTAGAAACAGCAGCAGAAGTAGCGAGACACGGAACTTTTATACAAAAAAACTTGTTGCTTACAAAACATATGCAAAAAAAAAAAAAAAACCTGAGAGACCAAAGGCAGCATCCTTGCTAAAATCTTATAACTAATGTTATTTTCCTTTAAAAAAAAAAAATTACACGCAGGCACAATTTGCTAGTGGCTTTTGAAGAATAAGCCACGTTTCCACAGCATCTCCCTTGAGTGTTATGTTTCAATTTCTCCACATTTCACAGTTAAGGCATTTTTTTTCTTTTCTGACAAAGTGTATGTTTTGTTGTTTGCTTTCAGGTTTTGTTTACTTTCACATGTGCCCGGCGGGGTTGTAGGCTTCCCAGGCCTGGGTGGGCCATGGAATGCACCATCTGGGGGTCTCCAACCACGCCCGACACCTTCTCCTCTTCTCGCCATTTCAAACAGGCAGCTTTGGGCAGGTTCCACTCTCGCACTTGTTGTTCCAAGTTCAGGATGACCGAGACAGCCTGGTGCGGAATGAGCAGTTTGGTCTGAGGCTTCTTGCTGTTGAGGTGCAGTTGGCACATGCGCCCCAGCTCCTTAAAGGCCTCGTTGATGTCGAGGACCAGCAGCCGCTCCCGCGCGTTATTGGCCACCCAGCGCTCCTTCTCCCTCTCGGCCTTCTGCTCTAGGGGGAGAAGGTCGCCCTCGTCTTCATTTGGGCTGGTCCGGGCCTGCGGGGCCTTCAGCTCCTTCTCCTCCGAGTGGTTGGCCGCCGACGTGTTCTCCTCATCCTCCTTCTCCACCCGCTTGATTTCGCAGGCGGCAGTTGCCGTGGCACCTGCTCGCCCTAGCCGCGGAATGCACCATCTGGGGGTCTCCAAGGTAAGAGTCGGGAGGCCCGAGAGAGGTAGGGGAGGGCGCCTAGCTGGCTGGGGAGGGCCGCGTGGTTGTGCAACACATGCACTTTTAATTTGGTGCCTAATCAAGGCTTAATTAAGAGAGGGTCACTTTCGGACGGGCACGGTGGCTTTCGCCTGCAATCCCAGCACTTTGGGAGGACGAGGCAGGTGGATAACCTGCGGTCAGGAGTTCAAGACTAGCTTGGCCAATGTGGTGAAACCCCATCTCTACTAAAAATGCCAAAATTAGCTGGACATGGTGGCTCATGCCTATAATCCCAGCTGCTCAGGAGGCTGAGGCAGGGAGAATTGCTTCAATTCAGGAGGCAGAGGTTGCAGTGAGCTGAGATTATGCCACTGCACTCCAGCCTGGGCAACAGAGATAGACTGTCTCAAAAAAAAAAAGAGACAAAGGGTCCTTTCAGTGTGCCTAATGATCTAATGATTTCCTTCTTTTCTCTAGATTGCTGCTTATCATTACCAGCATTTTAATTTTCACAGTGTCTATTATTTTATAGAATAAGGATAAAATGCAATAAAATAGTCAAATAATTGCACAAACATATGCTGCTGTGAAGATATAGATGTTGACATCATTGAAACTGAACTGTTAACTGGCTAGCAGTGCCACGATATAATAGCTTGAAATGTACATTTGTTCAACAAGAGTCCAAATTCTGCAAACAGGATCCACTTCCAGGGGGATCATCATAGTTTGAATTGAATAAAAGCCAAATGTATAAAATTTGAGGACTGCTCACAAATCAGACTCTGCATGTTTTTCATGTGTAAATGTGTGGTCTTTGGAATGGTTAATTATCATTCTTTCTGAATACAGAACATGTGTGTATGTATAGGTACTACTAGCAATAACTCAATGCTTTCTTGCCTCCCACCCTATATATGCTATTTGATAGTTTTCTTCAAATTATCTGTCTATTCATTCATTAATTCAGCAAAAGTATCAACTACTATACTTGACACTGGAAACATGAAATGAACAAAACATAGTGCTGCCCTCAAGGAACTCACAGTCTAATGGGAGAGAGGGACAAATACACAAACAACTATAGTAGCTTATCAGTGCTATGACAAGGGTATCTACTGCATGCTCTGGGTACATGTTCTGTGTGGTTTAAGAGAGAGAAGGTAAAGATCTGGGAGGACTTATACCCTAGCTCAGCTTGAGCTGAATCTTGAAGATTGGGTTGATAAAGGCAGAGAATAGGTAAGGGACAACAGATGTTTGTGGAGGGGTTTTCCAGGTAAGTAGAAAAGTATATGCAAAGCCACAGATATATAAAAGAAAACTGCACTTCTGGGGAACTGCAAAATTTGAAATGACTAACAATTATATGAGAGGGAGGTGGTGGTGGGATATAAGCGAAATTCAAACTTTGTTCAATTCAAAAACATGTCAGCAGCTATCAATGAGATAAACAGTGACCAAAATAATTACCAGATGATGAATGTAGAATTTGGGCAAGAATATGATATAGGTGAAATTCAGAAATTACTAGTATTACTAAAAGGGTAATCTCTGGGAGGGCATTTAAAATACTTACTTCCTTTTTTTCCTTCTCCTTTCCCCCAAACACATGATTTTTAACCTTCTTTCTACTTCTCTGTATTTTCTACAATTAATATTAAATGTTTTAATTTCATCTTATGATTTAATTAAATGGTGATAAAAATACTTAAAAACAAAACTTATTTGGGCATGTGTGTGTGCAGAGGAACACATGGATGGATAAGTCATTCCAGATCAAAGGACACTAACAAGTTAATTTAACAATAATCATCTTAAAGTGTAAGGATTATGGGTGATACTCTTGTTTATATATTTACCAAATAATACACATATTCCATAATAAATAATAATTCATTTTATTAGGAGAACAAAAAATTTCCCCACAAAACAAATAAATAAAAATGTTTGTCATTCTCTGCAAACCCTTAAGGTAAGGGGTGTAGCTGGGATAAATACAAGTCAAATGTTAACATATGCACAAAAAATAACTAAATTTTTTATTATACAGAAATTGTGCTATACTGAAATTATTCATATATAACAGAGTGGGCATCAGCTACAGACTGTGAACCATTTCTGCCACAGGATAATTTTCCTTATTGGTATTGTTTTGTAATAGAATTTGAATGTTAATGTATATTCAATTTGATAATTCATATTCCTCTAAAATCTCAATGTAAAATTAAGTCTTTCATATATATACTGAATAATGCTTAATTTTCCTAGTATTGTTCCATTTTAACAATTCACTTTGTACATGGTAAAATTTAGTAGCCTTGTAAGCATTCTTAAGTAATAAAATACAACATCTCTCCTAAATGCAATACAATTTTAGCCTCTGACATGGAACCCTAGCTAATGAGAACACATGGACACAGGGAGAGGAACATCATACACCAGGGCCTGTCAGGGGTTGGCAGAGCTAGAAGAGGGATAGCATTAGGAGAAATATCTAATGTGGATGACGGGTTGATGGGTGCAGCAAACCACTATGGTACGTGTACACCTATGTAACAAATCTGCGTGTTCTGCACATGTACCCCAGAACTTAAAGTATATTTTTTAAAAATTATGTTTCACTTAGCTCAAGATTTCCCTAAAATTACTGGCTATACTTGATACCTAAAGTATTCTAAGGCCATATAAATCTACATATATATATTTATATATATATTTTTTAATTGAAACAGGGTCTTGCTCTGTCACCCAGCCTGGAGTGCGGTGGCGCAATCATGGCTCGTTGCAGTCTCAGCCTTCCACTTTGGCCTTCCAGATAGCTAGGACTACCGGTGAGTATACCTAGCTAAATTTCTGTAGAGACAGGGTCTCACTATGTTGTCCAGGCTGGTCTTGAACTCCTGGGCTCAAGTGATTTGCCAGCTGTGGCCTTCCAAAGTGCTGAGATTCCAGGTGTGCCTAACCGTGCTGGCCCCTTACTTATATTCTTACAGATAGAACTTCATTTCTCTTCTCTTTCAATATCTAAAGCAAAATAAAGAATCTTACTCAGCTATTTTTATTTTTTTGAGATGGAGTCTTGCTCTGTTGCCCAGGCTAGAGTGCAGTGGTGCAATCTCAGCTCACTGCAACCTCCACCTCCCGAATTCAAGCAATTCTCCTGTCTCAGCCTTCTGAGTAGCTGGGACTACAGGCACACGCCACCACACCTGGCTAATTTATTTTTTATTTTATTTTTCAATAGAGATGGGGTTTCACCATATTGGTCAGGCTGGTCTCGAACTCCTGACCTCAGGTGATCCACCTGCCTCAGCCTCCCAAAGTGCTGCGATTACAGGCGTGAGCCACTGTGCCCGGCCTATTACTCAGCCTTTTTTTTCTTTCTTTCTTCTTCCTGAGAATATACCAAGTAATACTCAGCTATTTTTAATTACTTTAACTCTATTGCTCATTCTCATTTAATATTATAGGTTATAGGTATCACCATTTGCTGGGGATGAGCAAATGATTCCACAAAATTTATCTACTGGTAATCAACAAATCTTAATTACGCATACACTTTCCAGGATAAATCAATGGAATGATGAAAATAAAAATATGTTCAAACTAAACACATCCCCATAGAATCTATTTGAACAATTTTTTTCAGCATTTTCCGTGTCACTAGTTTTCAAATCATCTCAATACTATGGTTTCAATTTGAGCTACTGGGAATAATCCAACAAATTCAGCAATGATTCCATAGCTCTTCCTTCTTTATTGTTGTAAGAATTTTGACTTAAGGTACTTCAAACTTACTAAAATAATCCAATGATTTAAAAAAAAAAAAAAAAAGGCCATGAAGACATTACATTACTGAGACATTTCCTTAAACGTATTTGTCAATATTAGTAAAAATGAGTATTCCTACTGGGACAACAACCTTGAAGAATTGCTTGACTGTCTCTTTTAAAGTTAAAAATACACTTACTCTATGACCCAACAAATTCCACTCTTAGGCATGTACCTAAGAGAAATAAAAATACATGCCAAAAAGAGACTTACACAAAACTGTTTATAGTAGCTTTATTCATAATAGGCCAAAATTGGAAACAATCCAAATACCTATCAATAAATGAATGGATAAACAAATTGTGGTGTCTAATATAATGAAATATATTTAGCAATATAAGAGAACTACTGATACACACAACAACATGGATAAATCTTAAAAACATTATACTGATTGAAAGAAAACAGACACAAAAGAATGTATACTATATGACCACGTTTATATGAAGTTCAAGAATAGGCAACACTATTCTTGGTGACAAATCAGAACAGTAATTGCATATGGGGGATGGGTACAGACTGGAAAGGAGTATGAGGGAACTCAGATTATGAAACTGTTGGGTATCTTGAAATTGAAGTAGGTTACACAAAAGTCATTTGTCAAAATTCACCTAAGAGTACACTTACGATCTATGAATTTCACTGCATGTAAATTTTACTTAAATAAAAATCTAAGTAAATAAAATAAAACCTAAACCAGAAGGATGCAAATGCACTAAGACTGCTGTAGTTCCAGTAGGTGGGCACAGAAGATACTAGATTCAAATCCAGTTTCTGCCTGACAACCAGCACTATCAAGCACCTGTGTGTGCTGAACCTGACATAGAACAAACTATTGAACTGATAGGATAAAACCAGAACATAAGCCCATTTTTGCTATATAAGACATAATAATAATCAATGAGGCCAGGTGCAGTAGCTCATGCTTGTAATCCCAGTACTTTAGGAGGCCAAGGTGGGCATATCACCTGAGGTCAGGAGTCTAAGAACAACCTGGCCAACATGGCTGAAATCCCATCTCTATTAAAAATACAAATTTAGTAGAGATGGGGTTTCAGCCATGTTGGCCAGGCTGTTCTTAAGCAGTGGTTTTTCACAGGCATGATAGCCCTGAACTCCTGGGCTTAAGCAATGCTCCCACCTCAGCTTCCTGAGTAGCTGGGACTACAGACATGGACAACTGTACCTGGTTCCTGCTTATTTTGTGTCTTTTGAAAAGCAGAATTGTAAAAGAGTGAAGAAGTCCAATTTATGTTATTTCGTTTATGGTTCACTTTTTTGTGTCTTAGCTAAGAAATCTCTGCCTAACCCAAAGTCACAATGATTATTTTTGGCACATTTTCTATTAGTTTTATAAATTTTAACTCAGATTTAGGTCTATGATCCATTTCAAGTTAATTTTTGGTATACAGTTCAGTGTAACAGTTGAGGTTCATTATTTTGCACATGGATATCCAATTGTTCCAGCAGAATTTGTTAAAACAAACTGAGACCAATGGATTTTAATAAAATAACAGAGGAAGTTCACTGATAAGGTTTCAGACACTATACTGCAACTAATCTTCAAGAGACTGCAACTACCTGAAAATGGTATTAAAATATCTTTCGCAGCCAGGTACAGTGGCTCACGACTGTAATCCCAGCACTCTGGGAGGCCGAGGTGGGTGGATCACCTGAGGTCAGGAGTTCGAGACCAGCCTGGCCAACATGGAGAAACCCCACCTCTACTAAAAATGCAAAAATTAGCTGGGCATGGTGGCATGCGCCTGTAATCCCACCTACTGGGGAGGCTGAGGCAGGAGAATCGCTTGAACCTGGGAGGTGGAGGTTGCAGTGAGCTGAGATCACACCATTGCACTCCAGCCTGGGTGACAAGAGTTAACTCTATCTCAAAAAACAAAACAAAACAAAACAAAACAAAAACAAAAAACAATATCTTTCCCTTTCAAACTATATACCTGTGCCAGGTCAGATATTACTCATATATGTCAACCAAAATAACAAACCACAATAGATTGAGTGCAGAAGCAGACATGAGAATCTAGCTGTCTTTTCTTAATCCAGACATTAAAGAGATCTGTACAAATGTAATACAATGCTAGTCTTAATATTTTTTTAATATACTTTACATAAAATATTATTTTCATTACTAATTATTTATAGTCTTTAGGTGAACTAAAGCATATTTAATTTTTTCTCAATTTCTATTATAAATACAGTGAATATCAATAGATATAAGCCATATAAACAAAAGCACTTTGGGGTCCTCAACAGTTTTTTAGGAATTTAAAGATCCTGGGTCCAAAACCAAGCTGCTATCATCTCTCTCTTCAATTACTGAAATTATCCTTTTTATAGCCAGAGTAGCACATCTAAATGCATCTTCTTGTAGCCAGAGTAATGCAAATCAGATCAGGTAAAACATGTTTAAATCCTTTCAGTGACTTATTATTCTTAGCATCAAGACTAAACTACATACTTTGAATGGCCCACAAGACCTGAGCAATCAAGCTTCCCCACTCTTTTCTCATTTCATTCTCCCATTTCTCTTTATTCTCTGAAACAACAGTCTTGTTTTCAGTAGGATCCTTAAATGCACTAAGCCTCATTGGCTCTTGGGACCTTTGCACTGACTCTTCCTTAGGCCTGAAAAGTCCTCCTTCTCCTCCATTCCTTCCTGTTATCAAGTTAATTCCTTCTCATCCTTTGGATCTTAAACATTGATTACCTGATCTTCTTTACCGCAACCTTCAGGTTAGATAGGGTCCCTCTTTTATATGCTCTTACAGCTCCTTGTACATTTCCTTCCTAGAATTTACTGGCTTGGGAGATTACACTTTTAGAATTATATGATTTAATAGCTTTCAATCATTTCACAAAATAGAAATATAATAAACAACTATATAAGTATGTGAACTATTAAATAAAATTTCGCCAAATACCCAAGATCAATAGTTCTCATCAGGTTCCCAAAGGGATCCATGGCCCCTGTGTAGTGAAGAATTAATCTTTACCAAAGAGAGGTCTGGCCTTTGCTCTTGGCTACTGGAAAGTGGTCTCTAGACCCCTGGAACTTCTTGTCTGGTAAGAGTTTCTCTGTTTGCCTGAGAGCTTTAGCTACTGGACAAATGTGATTCATGTTGGGGGCACTAAACCACACCTATAAGTTTCAACACCAGGAGGAAATAAGAGACTAGAGGTTAGCCATGTGAGCAGTATGTGACCGAGCAGCAATGAATATGCTGGACATCAAAGGCTCAGGTGAGTTTCATGGTTGGTAATACTCTGTGTATTGTCACACACTGTAGCTGGGAGGCAGTAATGCCATCCATGACTCCATGGGGAGAAGATGACAGGAAGTTCTACAATTGGATCCTTCCCAGATTCTGCCCTATGTGTCTCTTCTGTTGGCTAATTTCACTTGAGCTAGGGAATTTGAGACCAACCTGGGCAATATGGTGAAACCCCGTATCTACCAAAAATACAAAAATTAGCCAAGTGTGCTCGTATGCCTGTAGTCCCAGCTACTTGGGAGTTTGAAGTGGGAGGATAACTAGAGCCCAGAGGCAGAGGTTGCTGTGAGCTGAGATTGTGCCACTGTACTCTAGCCTGACAACAGACAAGACGAGGGAGGGAGGGAGGGAGGGAGGGAGGGAGGGAGGAAGGAAGGAAGGAAGGAAGGAAGGAAGGAAGGAAGGAAGGAAGGAAGGAAGGAAGGAAGGAAGAAAAAAAGGCTGGGCATGGTGGCTCACACCTGTAATCCCAGTACTTTGGGAGGCCAAGGCAGGCGGATCATCTGAGATCAGGAGTTCTAGACCAGCCTGACCAACATGTCACCTCTACTAAAAATACAAAATTAGCCAGGTGTGGTGGTACATTCATGTAATTCCAGCTACTCAGGAGGCTGAGGCAGGAGAATCACTTGAACCGGGAGGTGGAGGTTGCAGTGAGCCGAGATCTCGCCATTGCACTCCAGCCTGGATGACAGAGCAAAACTCCGTCTCAAAAAAAAAAAAAAAAAAAAGATATTTCACTTTGAAATAAATAAGCAGTCTCAGGATATCAATTACTCTCCAATAATACCAATAATGTTTGTGCTTATAATGATGATGATAAAAGCAGTAACCATCACACCATCACTGCATGCCCTAACCATAGTATCCATTTACAGATAAGGAAGTAACTAGTTCAGTATCATACCACTAGTGACAAAGACAGTATTCAAGACTTGATATAGTTAATTTTAGAACCTACATGCTTTACTGTATTATATCTCATAGTATAAGCAAAGGAAGTTTAATATTAATTTTTTTTTAATGAAACGAAAATCTCCAGCTTTATGATCACTAAAATAGCATCATTAAAAATTAGCAACTCTTAGCACAGGTTAGGAATGTCGAAAACCTAAGTTCCCCTCTTTTAGCTAAAATTTAGTTCTAAGCATTCTGACACTTATAGCCTATCTTTGAAATTCTTCTAAATAGATATGAACGACACAGGTTAAAAGCAGGCAAATATTAATATAAAAACAAATTTGTTGTGTATTACTATAAAATGCTAAACACAAATTCCAAATACCTGAGGTAGATAAGATTCAACAAAGAAAACAATCACATATGGCACACTAATCTGTAAGCAATAAGCACCAAGCTCTTTCCTACATTTTTCTCTGCAATTTTCCACAGTATTCCTTTATAAGTTTCTCTCACATCTTAGAACTGACATCCTGGCCTCTAAGAAAGGCTGAGGGGGCTGGGCACAGTGGCTCATGGCTGTAATCTCAGCACTTTGGGAGGCAGAGACGGGTGGTTCACTTGAGGTCAGGAGTTTGACCATCCTGGCCAACATGGTAAGACCCCATCTCTACTAAAAATACAAAAATTAGTTTACTTGGGCATGGTGGGGCATGCCTATAATCCCAGCTACTTAAGAGGCTGTGGCAGGAGAATCACTTGAACCCGGGAGGTAGAGGTTGTAGTGAGCCAAGATCGCACCACTGCACTCCAGCCTGGGCAACAGAGGGAGACTCTGTCTCAAAAAAAAAAAAAAGAAGAAGAAAACAAAAGAAAAAGAAAAAAAAAAAAAAGAAAGGCTGAAGGGAACTGGAATCTGTTAATCCATGAAATTCCAGCTAGACTGAGTATTGTAACCAAAGGTCTCAAAGGTTTTCCACCTAGAAACTAGAAACATTAATCAAGATATAAATAAAACAGATGTTATAAAAATATACAGATATATTTAGTAGTATAATTACCAGGAGATAAAAGAGTAATCATTTTAAAAAAAATAAGAAAATATTCAGGCAACTGATTGTAATTAATTGATTATACTAATTGGCTTTATGTAGGTCCAGAGCAAATATTACATATTGAACTGCTATTTATTGAGATTACTTTAAAATTTGCTGTCACACTTCTACTAGATCTGAAAGCCAACAGTCAAGCTGTACTATGTCTACTTTGGTAACCAATCATGATAAAAAATATCTTAAGAGTGGATCAGTCTGGATCTACATTAAAAACTAATCATTAAGGGAGTATTGAGTGATGGGAGACACAGGCAATATGAAGGAGAAAAGGTGAATATAAGTAAACCTTGGGAAAGGAGGAGGAACATACTAATGAATTAGACACACACACTAATGCCCGCAAATAACCCACAGAGACAGAGAAAGTACCTGAAAAGCTGTGAGTGCGCCAGTCCCTGGGTTATACAGGCATCGCAGCGAAGGCATGCTGTCCGCCAGGCTGGAGCAGCCCAGCCACAGAGACCTGGGCATAGAGCACTGCAGAGAGAGGACAACTATGAGATGGGACAGTATGAGACAGGATGGCACAGATTACAGGAATTTTTAAGGTTTGGCTGAATGCAATATTCCAGTTGCAGCTGACCTTATGATAGAAACATCTTTAAGAAACACACTACTTAACTGGTTCTAACCCCAGAGAGAAACCCAAAAGGGGCAGTAGTGGCCAAAAAGCAAGGGGGAAGAAAAGAATTTATCGTTCAAAAAACCAAACAACTAGTCAAAAAAATTTTGTCCCTATTCTTCTATGTATGAGTCTAAAGGAAATCTACTTCACAATCCAGTTGATCGATTATTTTCCTCTATGCACCTCAACTCACCTCCCATAAACTCACCACAGGGTGTAATACTGTGCAGACTAAGCAGAAAGACAAGGAGTTCACAGAAGCATTACAATATTAGGAATGCTAAATTAGAAAACAAAACACCACAGTTAGGTTGTTTTTATTTTTTAAAAGGAAAAGAAAAAGTATTGTATCCCTACGGCTTTGACAGTAACAAACTCTGCACAGTTTGCATATGTTTTATTTATCTTGTTAGTCTGCTATTCATTAACCAAAATGCACTGTTACCATAGCAGCTGCCTCTTCATCTCCAGATGGATTAGGGGTTTGTGTGTGGGGAGTGTAAGGTGGAGAGAAGAAACAACCCAAACATAAGGGAAAACAACAACAAAGAAAAGAGAGAAAGGGATAGAGAGAAAGGAGAAAGGAGAAGGGGGAGATGGGGTACAGGGGCAGAGGGGGAGAGGGGGAGAGGGGGAGACCCAGAAAGCTGCTGGTATTAAAACTTTCTAAACAAAACAAACAAACAAAAAAATACCTAAGAATGTACATATACATATGGTGTATTCAGTAGCCAAAAAAGGTAGAAATTACAATTTCTAGTAGCTCTAAGTAAATAATATTAGTATTACTGTACCTATAGCTTTATAATAAACTATACCTTTCAAAACTATTTTTACATTCTTCATGTTTCTCTAAAATTATCCCAGGCTGAAGTTTCATCCATCAACTTAAGTGCTATTACAGTCTAATAATAACTAAAAAACTAAATACCTAATTGTGGCACATATAAAAACAGGGATACATCTTTTAAAATACAGTAGTCAACATAGGTAACATTAAACTTTAAATTACTTCAGAAAATTTTATATTGTCATAGACTTTTTTCCCCTTAAAATAATATAGTTGTAGAACTATTGGGAAGCAAAATATGCTATTCACTGTTTACATCATCTAAAACTGATAAAAGGACAATGAGAGCCATGCAAGGGGTTTCTGCCTGTGGTCCAAGCTACTCAGGAGACTGAGAAGGATGGATTGCTTGAGCCCAGGAGTTCAAATCCAGCCTGAGCAGCACAGCAAGATCCTGAGAGAGAAAAAGAGAGAAAGAGAGAAAGAGAGAGAGGAAGGGAGGAAGGGAGGAAGGCAGGGAGGGAGGGAGGAAGGGAGGAAGGAAGGAAGGAAATGGGTTATAAATAAATCCAAAGGAGATCTGATCTAGACCCCCTGCTTTTATATCATTATCCTCATTTTATTTACCACCCATAGGACTATACTTAATACATTATCCTCATTTTATAGTTAAGGTGACTGATGCCCAGGAAAAATTAAGTATTTATCCATGATCATGAATTTACAAAGTAGGGAAGTAGGGATTAGAGTCTTGGCCTGTTGCTTTCTATTGCAGAACTCTTCCTCCTGCCTCCATCCATCCCTCACTCATAAAGTAGACACTGGACTTCAAAAGAAGGGTATCTGCTAAAGGCATCACTGGATAACATGCCAAGCAAAACAGCTAAACTGCTCTGAATTACTCCAACAATCTCCCAACTTTGTTCACTGTGTCCAACGTTTCTTCACCTCGAGCTACAATCCATTTTATAAACAGCAGCTAAATAGAATAAATAATTATCCTCACTTTGTTATCATGTCACTCTCATCAATAATTCATAAGGGCTCCTTATATCTACTAAATGAAATCCAAGCACTCTATCAATCTGACATTTCCCCACTGCCAACATCAACTCACCTTCTCTGATCTTCCAATTGGCCCTGACACTCTTGCTAACTACCTACCTTGATATTTTGTTTGAATACTCATCCTACCCCTGTCTTTAAACGTATAATTTCCTTCTCCCTCTCACCCTGTCAGTCCACATCTACCATTTACATCTACATCTCCTTAGAATTATCTATACTAATTTCACTCTCTGCCAGTGGTTCTTAATAGCAGAGATTCCCACACTGGAAGGAAAAGGCAACAGAAAGAGAATCCAGAAAACAGGGTTAAAAAAAAGCTTCCTTCCTGTTGAGAATCACATTCTACTCATATTACTGCTCTACAATATAAGTATTAAAAATACTTTGGTCTGGGAGCAGGGGCTCACACCTGTAATCCCAGCACTTTGGGAGGCCGAGGCAGGTAGATTCCCTGAGGTCGGGAGTTTGAGACCAGCCTGAACAACATGAAGAAACCCTATCTCTACGAAAAATACAAAATTAGCCGGGAGTGGTTGCACATGCCTGTGATCCCAGCTACTCCAGAGGCTGAAGCAGGAGAATCGCTTGAACCTGAGAGACAGTGGTTGCAGTGAGCCAAGACTGCACCATTGCACTCCAGCCTGGGCAACAAGAGTGAAACTGCCTCAAAAAAAAAAAAAAAAAAAAAAAAGAATGCTTTACTAAGTTTTTAATATTGTAATCATTTATTCAACAAATACTTATTAAATGCCTTTCTTGTAGTAGACACTGTTCTGGGGCCAGATGTGTTGGCTCAACCCCATAATCCCTGCACTTTGGGAGGGCGAGGCAAGTGGATCCCTTAAGCCTAGAAGTTCAAGACCAGCCTCAGCAATGTGGGAGACCCCATCTCTACAAAAAATAAAAAATAAAAAAAAAGCTGGGCATGGTGGCATAGACCTGTGGTTCCAGCTAATTGAGGAGACTGAGATGGGAGGATTGCTTGAGCCAGGGAGATCAGGGCAGCAATGAGCGGTGATCACGCCACTGCACTCCAGCCTGGGCAACAAAGCAAGACCCTATGACAGGACAGGACAGGACAGAGAGGAGAGAAGGGTAGGGGAGGGGAGGGGGAGATGGGGGAGAAGAGATGGGGTAGGGGAGAACAGAGGAAAGGGAAACAGAAGAAAGAGAAAAAAGAAAGAGAAAGGTGGGAGGGGAAGGGAGAAGAGGGGAGGGAAGGGGAGGGGAAGAGAAGGGAGGGAAAGAGAGGGAAGGAGAGGAGAGGGGAGGAAAGGGGAGGGAAGGAGAAGGGAGGGGAGGGTAGCGGAGGAGAGAAGAGGAGAGGAGGCGGGGGAGAGGAGACACTGTCCTGGGCACTAGGGCTAGAACAATGGACAGAAAACCCAGAAAAATCTCTGTCTTTGTGGAACTTACATTCTAGTGACTTTCTCTCAACCTTAACTTTTATATTAAAAATCTTTGGCCAGGCGTGCCTCATGCCGGTAATCCTAACACTTTGGGAGTCTGAGGCAGGCAGACTGTTTGACGTCAGGAGTCCAAAACCACCCTGGCCAACATTAGCTGGACATTGTGGCGGGCGCTTGTAATCCCAGCTACTCAGGAGGCTGAGGCAGGAGAACTGCCTGAACATGGGAGGCGGAGGTTGCAGTGAGCTGAGATCACACCACTGCACTCCAGCCTGAGTGACAGAGTGAGTCTGTCTTTAAAAAAAAAAAAAAATTCTTAACATAAAAGTAACTCATTGTTATAAGAAATGCTGTACATATGCAGTTGGTTAAGGTTCTGTGTATACTGGGTAGAAAAAAGTCTCACGGTCATTTGGAAGGAAAGATTGAGTCTGAGAAAAACAGGAGAAGTCAGAATCGGGGGTAAATAAAAAAAGCATGAAAATACAGGAAAAAGACAAAGGAAATAGCGGAAGAAAATGGAAGAGGCACTGGAGGATAGCTTGTCACTTCTCCTGCTTCCCTCACAAGAGGGCAGGCGGCACATACACTTTTAACCATACTAAAGCCACCTGCATGACATACAGCAAGCACAGCTGGGTCTCGAAACCAACCAGAGAACGCTTTCATTCACAGACATGGGGCTCTTTTTTAAATTAAAATATACATATTTATTTGTTTTTGTGAACATTACTTGGTAAGTTTTTAAGGCCTTCTTCTTGTGAATGATTTCTCTACTCCATTTTATATAAAAATTTGCATTATTTTTGTAGTATGTACTTGATAAATTATTATCTGAGTTTCCTTACTGTTTCTTATTTTAACACTCTTCCTCATTCATTTATCCCTATTCTCCATCAAAACTATTAACAACTAAGAATTTGAAAGGGCTTACCCCATCCCCTTAAACTAAAATTTCAAAAGAAAATTATAATCAATAATGAGCTACATACACCCAGGAAAGCCACTAGATATACTGGTGTGATTTCCAAAATAGCATTAACTTTCAAACACCACACAGAGGATGCATTCCCGATTATTACAAGACAATTGGTGTGGGTATGAAAACTGCACTTGAATATAGTCAGATCTGCACATTACCATAAGATTTTATATATTATGGCTCAATTTAAAAACTAATTTTCAAATTGGTTTGTATTGTAACAATTAATCTTATCCATACTGCTAAATGCCACTTAATGCTGAGGAAAAAAATATAATTACAAAATAAATGGAGTAGGCTTTAGCTTTTACCTCTTTCCCTTCTATCTTCACATGTAGAAGCATTTTCTAAATGAAGGGGAAAAATGTAAATTTGGCCAATGAGGAACAGAGTGGAAAGGACTGCCATTTTGGTTACTATCCTTATTCATTCTATAACATTTCAGGGCCATTCTGACTGGTCAGTTTCTGACAAATATGTAAGACGTTTTCTGTCCTTCAACATTTAAAGTTTGGATTGTTTTTGTTGTTTTTCCTTGCAAATTATATTTAAATTCCTAACATTTTCTTTCTATACTTTATTTATTTTTTTTTTGAGACGGAGTTTTGCTCTTGTTGCCTAGAATGGAGTGCAATGGCGTGATCTTGGCTCACCACAACCTCTGCCTCCCAGCTTCAAACCATTCTCCTGCCTCAGCCTCCTGAGTAGCTGGGATTACAGGTGCCCGCCACCACACCCAGCTAATTTTTTGGTATTTTTAGTAGAGACAAGGTTTCACCATGTTGGTCAGGCTGGTGTCGAACTCCTGACTTTGTGATCCGCCCACCTCGGCCTCCCAAAGTGCTGGGATTACAGGCGTGAGCCACCGTGCCTGGCCTCTATACTTAATTTTTTCCCCCTTTCTTTCCTTTTATTGAGACAGGGTCTCACTCTATATTGCCCAGGCTGGAGTGCAGTGGCATGATCACAGCTTACTGCACCCTTGACCTCCTTGTTAAGTGATCCTCCCGCCTCAGCCTGCCCAGTAGCTGGGACTACAGGCATGTACCACCAAACCTTGCTTAAAAAATAATAATTAATAAAAAAAAAGCAGGTTCTAAACTAAGCAGCAACTACACATTCTCTTATTTAAATACTTAACTTCTATTAACTGTTAAATAACTTGTAAATCACCTACTCCTTAAATGCAGTCTCAAAAGCTACAACAAGTTTAGTTAATAGATATGCCTGCATCCTACACAAATCCACCCCTGCATAGCACATATTAGTTTCTTCAGCTCAGTTCCCACCTAACCTCACCCCAATTGACTCTCCTTTGCAAAATCAAAGAAAGTTGAAGACTATAACCATCTATTACAATTGTTATCCAACTTAATGACTTCACTAGCTTTTAAAAAGCATATACAGCACAGAAAAAAAAGACATGTTTTCAACTACCTGAATCAGAAAAAAAATTGAAATGCTGCAATACAATAGTAAAGACATGGAATCAACACAGGTACCCATCAATGGAAGACTGGATAGAAAATGTGGTATATACATTCCATGGAATACTATGCAACCATAAAAAATAATGAAATCATGTCCCTTGCAGAACATGGATGCAGCTGGAAGCCATTATCTTAAGTGAACTAATGAAGAAACAGAAAACCAAATGCCACATATTCTCACTTAAATATAGGAGCAAAACTTTGGGTACATATGGACATAAAGAAGGGAACAGATACTGAGGAATACAAAAGGTGGAGGGAGAAAGGGGGTAAAGGTTGAAAAAATTACTTATGGGTACTTTGCGCTCTCTACCTGGGTGACAGATTCATTTGGACTCCAAACCTCAGCATCATGCAGTATACCTTTGAAACAAACCTGCACATATACTCCAATTTTAAAATAAAAGTTGAAAAAAAAAATTTTGCAACGAAGGGCCTCCAGTGCTTCAAGAAGAATATAGTATCTAGTGCCCACCAGGTTCAATGCACAATTCATTTACACAGAGACCACTGAAAAGCTTGACTCTTCACCCTACACTGGCTGTCTGGAGTAATGTCACAGATCCTCTTCACTGACAGCCCTGCAGGCAAAGGGCTGGCCTCAGCATTTACTATATGAAAGCTGAATGACAAAATCTCCTAACTCAGGTCCCTGTTGGTCAACTTCTAGGAGTAATAGAAGCTATAATAATCAACAATAAAAAGATTGCTGTACTGAGAGTTTACGTATCCTTAAGCCATGGAATAAAAGTATTCCCTTTTCACTACTATATCAACTAAGAAATTCAGAGAACTACAGTATTCCATAGTAATGTAATACATTCAGACTTTACCTACAAATCCAATGACTGCCTCTTAAGAATCCCAGTTCAGTTCACACCAAAAACAAAACTCCCACCTGTCAGATAGGAAAATCATATCCACCTGGCCTTATTGTACAAGGTTATGGTAAAATTAAAATAAAGATTTTTTTTTTTTGAGACAGAGTTTCGCCCCTGTTGTCCAGGCTAGATCTCAGCTCACTGCAACCCCCACCTCCCAGGTTCAAGAGATTCTCCTGCCTTAGCCTCCCGAGTAGGTGGGACTACAGGCATGCGCCACCAAGCCCAGCTAATTTCTGTATTTTTAGTAGAGATGGGGTTTCTCCATGTTGGCCAGACTAGTCTCAAACTACTGACCTCAGGTGATCCACCCGCCTCAGGCTCCCAAAGTGCTGGGATTATAAGCATAAGCCACCGTGCCCAGCTAAAATAAGGATTCTAAAAGCTACAAAGTGCAAAAGAAAAAAATATAAGTGGTATCATCACCAGGAATAGGCTTCTGTGAATGCCACTTGCTTTTCAAACTGTTTTGGGAAGCCATTATAAACTATAGACCATAGAATAAATATATTCACCCACCAATCAAATATGTATTTTTTCATTACCAAAGTGGGCACAGGTGGAGTACAAGAAGATAAGTAAAATTTACTGGGAATAAGCTGTCTGCCAGGCATTGTACTAGATCCCTTAAGTACATTATTTCATTTAAGCATTACTATCTTTTCAAACAATTATTAGTATTTTCACTTTAACAAGAGAGTACACTCAAGTTTAGCGAAGTTATAGTGCCTAAATAATAATGGCAGAAATAAGACTCAAATGTGTTTGTCTCCCAAAATCCATAGACTCACCACTGCAAACACCTACTCTCAAGTAGTTTACACCCTATTTCAGGGAGATAAATTACTAACAAACAGTAACTACAAGGAAAAAATTTTTAATGTACTAAATTGTGTTAGACAACAGCAGTAAGTTTAGGTAAATTTTCAAATATTTAGAAAAGCTAAGTCACAGAACTTTAATTTTATAGTACCACTTGTTACTATATGTAAGTTAATTATATATTCGCTTCCTCTATCAAGCTATCTTATCCTTTTTTGGGGGGTGGGAGTAGACAGAGTATCACTCTATCTCCCCAGCCAGATCTCAGCTCACTACAACCTCCACCTCCTGGGTTCAAGTGATTCTCCTGACTCAGTCTCCCAAGTAGCTGGGGTAACAGACACACATCATCATCCTTGGCTAATTTTTTCTATTTTTAGTAGAGATGGGGTTTCACCATGCTGGCCAGGCTGGTCTTGAACTCCTGACCTCATGATCCGCCTGCCTTGGCCTCCCAAAGTGCTGGGATTACAGGCGTGAGCCATCGCTCCTGGCTGTCTTATCCTTTAATCTCTAGTGTCTGCTCATAGATGTTCAATAAATGTGTGCTTCAGAGAAATCAATGAGAACTACATATCAAAGAAAAGGAGGCATTGTTTGCTTAAAGAATAGTGAAATTACTGATAAAATAATACTCCTTGGTTACATTACTGACACTGATCTAACTAGACTAGAAGGTACGTGTTGGATAAACTCCTCAGCAATTATCTGTATAACAAACTAACAAGCTCTGTTAGTTTTGTTAGTCAAACTAACAATTCATTGTTCTGCAATGAATTGTGAATAAGCTCTTCCGAAATTCATTCACCTGTGTAACAAACTAGTAAGGTAAATAAGACCCAAAGAGGGTCAGGCAAGGTGGCTCCCACCACTTTGGGAGTCCAAGGTGAAAGGATTGCTTGAGGCCAGGAGTTTAAGACCAGCCTGGTCAACATAGCTAGACCCCACCTCTATTTTTGATAAAAATTTTAAAATAAGAAAATTTAACTTAATTAAAAAAATAGAGACCCAGGGAGGTTAAGCAAATTACAAGTTGATAAGTACTTAGCAGCAAAGATGGGATTCAAAACTAGATATTCTGACTATCTAGAATAGTGTTGCATTAAAATGGCACTTTAAAAGGTAGATATGGAGTTACTTCATCTATTAAGAAATGGGAAGCCAAAAATGGTTTAGGGGCACGGGACTGACTACACAAACTAAAGAAAGTAACCCCACCCAAGAGGTTATTATATTTATTAAAGTAATGGCCATGGAGAAGATAATGTACATCAAAAGAAGGATCAACAGGACCTAATGACTAATTATAAACATGGGTGATGAGTCAGAAATAACTTCAACATTTCAAACTTGAATGACTAGAAGAACAGTAGTGGTAGTGACAGACACTGCTAAACCGAAACTCGTTTGGAGGGTCCAGTGAGTAAGTTCAGAAATCATGAATTTGATGTGATAGTAAACCTCTACTATGCAAGAAAAACATGGCATGAAAACACGGGTATAAACCTATAATGATTACATAGATGTAATCTATACACGAGTAACTAACTTCTGTGTAAGTAATAACAAACTAAGTTAAAAGCATTTGTTGTAAAAATACTAATGAGTTTTTCAAAAATAAAATTTAATTGATATCTCTCCCCCTCCTCCTTTCCTATGTGAACAATTCAGTTCAATAGCCATTAAGTGAGTACAGGCAAAGTAGCCATCAAGCTGAGTGGCCGAGTTAACTACAGTGGCCCAATACAGACTTTTAGAGTCAAAGTTTTATGAGAAGGGTATCCCCAAGAGGGAAAGGGATAGGGGCACAGAGTTTCAGGGCCTAAGCAGAGTGATAAGAAAAATCTGCTGGGAGGGAGACCCAGCATGAGGTGATAGAACCCTAATGGAATGAGGAAGGCTTCCACAGGAACTGTAACAGCAGTGAGCAGGATAATGAGGATGTCCACATCAACACAGGGCAGTGGAGGGTGGGGGATGGCAGTGAGGGTTCCCCATGTTGGCAGAAGAATTCATGCATTAAGAGAGGGAGAGGCAGGCCTCGTGCTGTGGCTCACGCCTGCAATCCCAGCACTTTGGGAGGCTGAGGTGGGTGGATCATATGAGGTCGAGAGACAGATACCATCGTGGTCAACATGGTGAAACCCATCTCTACTAAAAATAAAAAAATAAGCCAGGTGTGGTGGGGCACGCCTGTAGTCCCAGCTACTCGGGAGGCTGAGGCAGGAGAATTGCTTGAACCCAGGAGGTGGCGGTTATGGTGAGGGGAGATCACGCCACTGCACTCCAGCCTGGCAACAGGACAAGACTTCATCTCAAATAAATAAATAAATAAAAAGTAAAAAAATAAATAAAAATAAAACATGGAACATTAATAAAAATGCACATTGGGATTTTACTTTTGGCCATAATGTAGTAATTGTTATCAGACTAAATTTCATGCAGAAAAATTATAAAAACGAAATAAAATATAGAAAACGGAAAGCATGAAAGAACAACTAATATAGCCAAAACTTTAGGGGCAAAGATGCCATGCAGAAGGGAAATGCATTATGGTTAACCTGACATTCTGTGTATAATTTTTCCCAAGGCATTTGCTGACTCCTAAATTTTACATGCAGAGAGCAAGAAGCTGAAAAACCAAATATGAAGTGTATTTCAGCAGTCTCATGATGCTGTGAAGCCAGAGACTGGAGTACAGAGTGTATATAGGACAAGGTACCCTGGTTTAAAAAAAAAAAAAAAGACTCAGGCTTTCAACTGACACCATGGAAGGGTTACATGAACCAGAAAAATGAAGGGCACCAAAAAAAAATAGAGCTGCCTTAATTGAACCAAAGGGTTATGTCTGTGAAAAGAATATGAAACACCCTGTGAAGAATGATTTCAAAGTCTCCAACATTTTCATTTAAAAATATCTAGCTCTCAGTGAATAATTATGAAGCATTCAAAGCAAAAGGATCAAATGGCTAAATTAAAAAACAAACAAAAACAAGGGGAAAAGGCAAACCATAAAGTGGACAGACTCAAAATGGCAAAAAGGTGGAAACAACTCAAGTCTCCATCAGCAGATGGGTGAGTAACTAAAATCTAGTATATGCATACAATGTAGTATTACTCAGCCTAATAAAGGATGGAAAATCTAACACATGCTGCAACATGGATGAACCTTGAGGACACTATGCTGAGCGAAATAAGCCAGTCACAAAAGGACAAATACAGTCATGTGACACTTAACAAAGGGGATACAGTCTGAGAAATGAGTCACTAGGTGATTTCTCGGCTGTGTGATCACAGTGTACTTACACAAACCTAGAAGGTATAATCTACTACATGCCTAGACTACAGGTAGAGCATATTGCTCCTGTGCTACAAATAGGGACAGAATGTTACTGTACCAAATATTGTAGGCAACTGCAATACAATGGAAAGTATTTGTGCATCTAAACACAGTAAAAATACAGTATAAAAGATTAAAAGGGCTGGGCATGGTGGCTAACGCCTATAAACCCAGCACTCTGGTAGGCAGGCAGACCCCGAGTCCAGGAGTTCAAGACCAGCCTGGGCAACATGGCGAAACCCCATCTCTACAAAAAATATGTAAATTAGCCAGGCATGATGGCACATGCCTGTAGTCCCAGCTACTCGGGAGGCTGAGACAGGAGGATTATTTGAGCCCAGGATGTGGAGGCTGCAGTAAGCTGAGATCTTACCACTGCACTTCAGCTCAAGCAACAGAGTAAGACCCTGTCTCAAAAAAAAAAAGACAAAAAGATAAAAAATGGTACACCTATATAGGGCACTTAACTATGAATGGAGGTTGCAGGATTGGAAGTTGCTCTGGGTGAGTCAGTGTCCGAGTGGTCAATAAATATGAAGGCCTAGGACATTACTGTACACTACTATATACTTTATAAACTGTCCACTTAGGCTAGACTCAATTTATTAAAACGTACTTTTGTCTCTTCAGTAATAAATTAACCTTAGCTTACTGTGACTTTTTCACTTTATACATTTTTTTAATTTTTAAAAACTTTTTGACTCTTTAATAACAGCTCAAAATACAAACATATTGTACAACTGTACAAAAATATTTTTCCTTATATCTTATCTTTATAAGTTTTTTCTATTTAAAAAATTATATATATATGTATATATATTTAAACATCTTTGTTAAAAACCAACACATGAACACATACATTAGCCTAGGGCTACACAGGGTAAGGATCATCAATATCACTGTCTTCTACCTCCACAGCTTATGGCACTGGAAGGTCTTCTGAGGCAATTAACATCCACAGAATACCCCCTGAAGGACCTGCCTGAGGCTGTTTTACGGTTAATTTTTTTCTAATAAGTAGAAGGAGTCCACTCTAAAATAACAATAAAAAATATAGTACAGTAAGTACATTAGCCAGTAACATAGTTGTTTATTATCAAGTATTATATACAATACATAATTGTATGTACTATACTTTTTTATGACTGGCAGTGCAGCAGGTTCATTTACACCAGTATCACCACAAACACTTGAATAATGCCTTGCACTATATGATGTTACATTGGCTACAATGTCACTAGGCAACAGGAATTTTTCAGCACCATTATAATCTCAAGGGACCAAAATCATGTACACAGTCCATCAGTAACTGAAACAACATTATGAAGCACATGCCTGTACTGTACAATTCCACTTATGTGAGTTACCCAGAGTAGTCAAATTCGGAAAGTAGGATGGTGGTTTGCCAGGAGGTGAGAGGTGGGGAGTAATGGCGAGTTGTTATTTAATGAATATAGAATTTCAGTTCTGCAAGAGGAAAGAGTTTTGAAGACTAGGTGCACATAATATGAATGTGCTAAAACTACTAAATTGTACACTTAAAAATTGTTAAGATGGTCAATTTTATGGTATGTATATATTAACCCAGTTAAAAACAACAGCCCCAGTGTGATAAGTAATCACAGACTTTAAAATAACCATATTTTAAATATTCAACTACATAAAAAAGTTGTACCAGAAAATTGGAATCTAAAATTTAAAATATAGAACATGAAAATCCTGTACATAAAAAAATATATAAAAGTTGAAATTAAGAATTCATTAGATTGGCCAAGAGAAGATTAGAAACAAAGCAAGATTTCAAAATAAAAATAGCAGGGAAAAAAAGAAACAGCAAGATCACATTCTAACATTTTATCCTTTGTACTTTCAATTTTGTGAAATATCTCAAGATCTTTTCATGTAAAGTGTTTTTCCTTTAATGTAAAGTTTTTCCTCTGGGACATCTTCATCTTTTTCATCTAAACCACTTCCTTCATTTATGTTAATAAGTTCACCTTAAATACATTCCTCTGGCTGCATATCTAGAGTCTATCAAATGGTGACAGTATCAATTTTCCTATGGTCAGCTATTTCTTCTAAAACTTAATTTACACTTTACTCAAATTTCAATTAAAGTGTTATCATATTTTGTTACTTTGCTTCATCTCTGTTGGCCAATTTCCACTTTTGATTATTTATTTCTATAAAATATCATGTGGGCTTAACATTGGGAGAGAAGACAATACAACTAAATTTTGTCTGTATGTAAACTTAATCACCAACAGACCTTGAAATAAATGACTGATGTGTACTGTTTTTCACAGTCATGTGTGAACCAGAGAACTAGCAATGATGTCTGTCCTTTACATAGTTACTCATAGTTAATATACTATGGTAATGGAAATTTGAACCATGGTGTTGGGTGACTAGTGTCATTTAACTAAACTGTGATAACTGAAATTTATACATATTAAAAATATGTAACATGAAGACTTCAAATACATTAAGTTTAAATAAAATAGAAACTCTAAGTAAAAACAAGCACTAGACTTTAGCTTCTACCATAAGGCAGTAATTGGTATCACACTTACCCTCCTGCCATCAACAAAACTGAAAATATATAAACATATATTTCGAGACACTGAACAATAAACAATGCCAGAATGTAATCCCTGAATGACAGGAAACAAGGTGACCATTAAAATTATCCCAGTCTTCTACCTGAAGGTACTGTCCAGCCTGCAGCACAAGAAAGGGGAACTCTGTAGAGTACAATGTGACCACTTACTTGAGGAAACAAAATTTATGAAGACTAAAGAGACTAGAATTAGTGACGCAGAATACTGAAGGTGTAGAAAAAGGTTCCATATAGCTGAATAGGACACCCCTTATTCAGTTCCTGAACACTAAGTCCTGTATGAATACAGTGAAACTCTACAACACTAGGCAAAAAACTACAACAAAGCTATAACTAGACTCTACACAGACTGCACATTTCTCTTCTGACTGGTCAGATTTCAGAAGCCTAATGAATACTTATGACATTCCCTAGGAGCCTAAGAAAGCTCACATCTCAGTTGCTGGGATGAACTACACTAGAATAAAGGCTACACTAAACCTATCACAATAAAGCTTAAAATCAGCCACAAGAGCATCAAGCTGATATGTAAAAAAACTTAAGTGCATCAAAATAAACTCAACATGCTTTTAAAAAGATAAAAAAATATACAAATATTCAATAATATAATATCACAATATCTACAACTAAACTTAAAATTACAAGAAGCATAAAATATGATTTATAAATAGGAGGATTATCAATTAATGGAAGCAGACCCAGAAAAAAAACTGACAGGACGATGACATTAGCAGACCTAAACATTAAAACAGCTATACTAACATGAACATGATGCAGGGTATAAAAAAAGGGATGAAATAAAAAGTTCCAGAATGAAAAATACAATGTTTGAAATGATAATTTCATGAAATAAGATTGGCAGCAGATTTAAACTCTGTAGAATAACAGTGAACCTGAAGAAACAAAAATAAAGTACTCAGAGGAAAAAGACTGAATAAACAAAATGAACAAAGCTCAGTGACCTACAGGAAATTATAAGTGGTCCAACATATGTATATCTGGTGTCCCAAAAGGAAACTAGAGAAAAAGGATGGGCAGGAAACAGAAAATACATTTGAAAACTGTATAATTCCAAATACATCTGAAGAATGATAATAGACACAACCTATACAAAACTATAAGAAGTGCCAAAAAAGGGCCAAGTGCAGTGGCTCAAACCTATAATCCCAGCACTTTGGGAGGCAGAGTCGGGCAGATCACAAGGTCAGGAATTCAAGACCAGCCTAACCAACATGGTGAAGCCCTATCTTTACTAAAAATATAAAAAGTGGCCAGGTGTGGTGGCACATGCCTATAATCCCAACTCTCAGGAGCCTGAGGCAGGAGAATCACCTGAACCCAGGAGGTGGAGGTTGCAGTAAGCCAAGATCGTGCCACCGAACTTCAGCCTGGATGACAGAGTGAGACTCCATTTCAAAAAAGGAAAAAAAGTGCCAGAAATGGCCAGGTGCAGTGGCTCATGCCTGTAATCCCAGCAGTTTGAGAAGCTGAGGTGGGTGGATCCCTTGAAGTCAGGAGTTTGAGACCAGCCTAGCCAACATGGTGAAACCCTGTCTCTTCCAAAATACAAAACAGCCAGGCATGGTGGTGCGCTCCTGTAATCCCAGCTACTCAGGAGGCTGAGGTGGAGAACTGCTTGAATCCAGGAGGTGGAGGTTGCAGTAAGCTAATATTGCACCACTGCACTCCAGCCTGGGTGACAGAGTGAGACTCTGTCTCAAAAAAAAAAAAAAAGTGCCAGAAATACAAATATGTGAATATTTAAAAAATCATTTTCATTTAAAATTTCTTTTTAAAAAGTAAGCAATTTAAGCAAAAATAATGAGTTATGGTGTTCTTAATATATGTGAAAACAAAATGTATGACAATAACACGAAGGAGTGTAGAAAACTGAAATACAGTATATGTGAAGTGAAATATTTCCAGGCTATGTTAAGTTAAAGATACACATTGTTTTGTAAGTCATATCTCTAAGAACAGTTGAATATCCAGAATATATTTTTACAAGTTAACCAAAAAAAAAAAAGACAGCCCAATTAAAAAATGAGCAAAGGAACTGAAAAGATATTACTCTCAAGAGCACATAAAAAGAGTACTCTTCCCTTTATTCTCCCCCTCCCAGCAAGACAGAGTATTGCTCTGTCGTCCAGGCTGGAGTGCAGTAGCACAATCTCAACTCACTGCAACCTCTCCCTCCCTGGTTCAAGAGATTCTCCTGCCTCAGCCTCCCAAGTAGCTAGGATTACAGGCATGCACCACCACACCTGGCTAATTTTTGTATTTTTAGTAAAGATGGGGTTTCACCACGTTAGCCAGACTGGTCTCCAACTCCTAATCTCATGATCCACCCACCTCGGCCTCCCAAAGTGCTGGGATTACAGGCGTGAGCCACCGTGCCTGGCTAACTCAACATTTTAACAAGCATACTGTCACCTCTAAAGCAACCATTAAAACAAAACAAAGGTACCTAGTAAGCCAGCACAAGACATAAAGAGGAATACTAAAATAATAACAAAAAATAAATCCAAAATAAAGCAGAAAAAAATTTTTAAAGGCAAAAAGGGCCAGGCCCAGTAACTCACAACTGTAATTCTAACAGTTTGGGAGGCGAAGGTGGGCAGATCACTTGAGTCCATGAGTTGGAGACCAGACTGGGCAACATGGCGAAACCCTGTTTCTATAAAAAATACAAAAATTAGCCAGGTATGGTGGCACATGCCTATAGTCCCAGCTACTCAGGAGGCTGAGATGAGAGGATCACTTGAGCCTGGGAGGTCGAGGCTGCAGTGAGCAGAGATGGTGTCACTGCATTTCAGCCTGGGTGACAGTGAAACCCTGTCTCAAAAAAAGAAAATACATTTTAAAAAAACGAAAAAAAGAAAAGATGGGAAAAACAAATATCAAAATGGTCAATTTAAATTTAACCATACTGATTACTACACTAAATGTAAATGGTCTATAATCTCTAATAAAATAACCACTAGTTACATATGGCTACTTAGCACTCAAATGTGGCTAGTCCAAATTGAAGTATGTTATAATTTTAAAATACTCACTGATGGCCAGGCATGGTAGTGCATGCCTATAATCCCAGCACTTTGGGAGGCTGAGGCAGGCAGATCATGAGGTCAAGCGATCAAGACCATCCTGGCCAACATGGTGAAAAATACAAAAATTAGCCGGGCGTGGTGGCATGCGCCTGTGGTCCCAGCTACTCGGGAAGCTGAGACAGAAGAATCGCTTGAACCCAGAAGGCGGAGGTTGCAGTGAGCTGAGACTGTGCCATTGCACTCCAGCCTGGTGACAGAGGAAGACTCAATCTCAAAAAAAAAAAAAAAAAAAATACCCACTGATTTTTAAAAACTTAATATAAAAAAAGTAAAATATGTCACTCATAACTCTATATTAATTATACTTTGAAACAATGTCTAAACTATACTGTGTTAGGCCAGGCACAGTGGCTCAGGCCTGTAATCCTGTACCTTGGGAGGCCAAGGTGGGCAAATTGCCTGAGCTCAGCCTGGGCAACATGGCAAAACCCCATCTCTACTAAAAATACAAAAATTAACCCAGTATAGTGGTGCATACCTGTAGTCCCAGCTACTCAGGAGGTCGAGCCACGAGAATTGCTTGAACCTGGAGGCGGAGGTTGCAGTGAGCCAAGATCACGCCACTTCACTCCAGCATGGGCGACAGAGCGAGACTCTGTCTCCAAAAAAAGAAAACAAAAATAAAAAACTATACTGTGTTAAATAAAATACATTATGAAAATTTCAACTTTCTTTTCATTTTTTCTAAGAGACAGAGTCTCACTGTCAACCAGGATGGAGTACAATGGTATGATCATAGCTCACTGTAATCTCCTGGGTTTAAGAGAGCCTTTTGCCTCAGTCTTCCAAGTAGCTGGGACTAAAGGTAGGTATACCACCACACCTAATTTTTTTTTTTTTTGGTAGAGACAGGGTCTTGCTATATTACTCAGGCCGGTTTCATACTCCTGGCCTCAAGTGATCCTCCCACCTCAGCCTCCTAAAGTGCTGGGATTACAAGCATGAGCCACCTTGCCCAGCTTCTTTTTGTATTTTTGATGTGGCTACAAGAAAATTTTAAAGTATATACTTGGTTGGCATCTGTGGTTAACATTTCTATTGGACAGTGCAAGTCTAAACAAAGAAAGACAGATGATCAGGCTTAATTAAAAAACCAGGCACAATTATATATTAATGTATACAGATAGGAGAGAGATCCAAGATGGCCGATTAGCAACAGCTCAAGAATGTAGCTCCCAGTGAAAGCGCAGAGAACGAGTGGACGCCGCACTTTCCGACGAATTTTTGTTGCCCACAGACTGGGAGATTCCTGGCAGAGGAGCCACACAGGTCGCCAGCACGACTCTTTTGGCCGGCGCGGCTGTTTTGCCGGTGCCCCAGCACGGCGTTTGTCGGTGCGGAGTATACGGGACGGACGGGCTCGGCTGGTCCCATCCCCACAAGGAAAACAGCAATTGGAAGCGCCAAGGACTGAGAATTTCACAGCAAGCACAGCAAACCCAGGAAGGTCTGGCTCTGTGGGGAACGGGCATCCGCCAAAGGAAAACTAAGAAACAGAAAAAACTTCATCACCGGGCAGAGAGAGCTCCAAGATGGCCGCGTAGCAGCAGCTCAGGATTGTAGCTCCCAGTGAAAGCGCAGAGACTGAGTGGATGCCACAATTGCAGATGAATTTTTGATGCCCACAAAATGCCCACAATTGCAGATGAATTTTGATGCCTACACTTTCTCTGTAATCAAAGCTTCTTAAGTGTTTTTAAAAATGCCATTTAAAAATTCCCGGCAAAGGAGCCACAAGGGTCGCCAGCGCAACTCTTCTCAGTGTGGAGTATACGGGACTGGGTGCCCTTTTAGTCGGGCTCCGCTGGTCCCATCCCCACAAGGAGAAGAGCAATTGACAGTGCTGAGGACTGAGAGCAAGCACAGCTGAACCCGGGAAGGCCCAGCTCTGTGGGGAAGGGGTGTCCGCTGAAGGAAAACTAAGAAACAGAAAAAACTTCATCACCAACAAGCCGGATGTCCACTCAGAGACCCAATCTGAAAGTCGGCAATTACAAAGACGACAGGTGGATAAATCCACAAAAATGGGAAGAAACCAGTGCA
>CAUYQU010031223.1:0-28601 GCA_963574635.1 Cheracebus regulus | reverse complement strand
GTGGCTCCTCTGCCGGGAATCTTCCGGTCTGTGGGCAACAAAAATTCGTCGGAAAGTGCGGCGTCCACTCGTTCTCTGCGCTTTCACTGGGAGCTACATTCCTGAGCTGTTGCTAATCGGCCATCTTGGATCTCTCTCTCTGTTTTCTCTTTATTTTAAAAAACTTTTTTAAAGTAGGTTCTGGAGCCCGACTATCTGGTCCAACTCCGGCTTTGCCACTGTCTTGGGCGGGGGAGAGTCAGACCCTGGGACAAGGATTCCAGAGCAAGTGCTTGGTTTGGGAGATGCAGGAAGCCCCAGGGGAGGGCACGAGAGAAGCCAGTTAAGGGTGTGTTATCAAGGGAGTTACCAGTGAAACTCTAGGCTCCAGGCTGCGGGGAGCCCTGGGAGACAGCATGGAGCAGGCCCCAGAGGTTGTCCCGCTGAGGAGCAAGTGGCTAGAGTAGTTGTCCACCACCACCACAGCCACCGTTGGCAGAGAGCCTCTCCTAGGGCAGGGACTCTCCAGGCCTCCAACTGTGGAGCCCGCCTGCCCTTGCAGCTGGGAGAAGCAGCCCAAGGATCCTGCTGGGACGTCCCAGGCTTAGACGTGAAGAGGCAAGTCCTGTGTGGGGAGGGTAGGTGACTGATGGGTGGGACACCAGCTGTGTCCTCTGTGACCACTGGGAAGCTATGTGACCTCAGGCAATGCTTGGCTTCTCTGTGTCTTCTCATCCTCCTTTGGTAGGAGGCTGCCTAGGTCCAGCAAAGGTAAAGGGCCTAGAACTGCGCCTGACACAGCGCTATGCATGCCAGGATCTCAGGAGCCCAAAAGGGAGTCCCGTCACACCCCATTTCACAGAGGAGGATGCAGAGATCAGAGTGGCCAACACACCAGCTCCATGCCACTGGGCATGAGGGGGCAGATGGGGCCGGGGAACCCTGATCCCACACTCGTAGGACCCCTGTTCAGTGCACTCCTGTGGGTAGATCAAGGCAGTGCTGCCTCCAGGACCAACTCCCTCTTGCCCCACACCAGCCAGGCATCCCCCGGGCAGAGACCACAGCGCCAAGGCCCCACCCTTAGCCAGGCCTTCCAGGTCCTCTCCAGAAGGTGTCTTGGCACCATCCTGTGGCGTCAGCATCACACACAATGCTGAGATGAAAAATCTTATGCAGGTATCTTCACACAGCTGAGCAAACATTTCTACAGGAATAATTCCCCCCAGTGGGATTCTTGGATCAAAGGGAAATCACATGTGATTTTTCTAGCAGTTGACAGGCATTGCCCAATTCATGCCCTCACCCACAGGGCTCTTTCCCCACATCCTTGGCAATACCAGGTTCTTGTTTTCAAATCTGTGCCGACCCGATGGTAAAAGAGTGACACCTTGTCATGGCATCTCTTGCCTGTTTGATCCAGGATTTCGTGGACCGTGGTTTTGGCAGCTGCTGGCATTTCTGCATGTTGCCTTTTCGTGTCCTTTTCCAGATTGTTATTTATTTTTGTTTTCTTTTCTTTTCTTTTCTTTTTTTTTTTTTGAGACAGAGTTTAACTCTTATTGCCCAGGCTGGAGCACAGTGGCATGATCTCAGCTCACTGCAACCTCCACCTCCCAGGTTCAAGCAATTCTCCTGACTCAGCCTCCCAAGTAGCTGGGATTACAGGTGCCTGCCACCACACCCGGCTAATTTTTTGTATTTTTAGTAGAGACAGGGTTTCACCATGTCAGCCAGGCTGGTTTCGAACTCCTGACCTCATGTGATCCACCCGTCTCAGCCTCCCAAAGCACTGGAATTACAGGTGTGAGCCACCACTCCCGTCCACCCAAACTGCTATTTCTTTGGGTTTTTTTTCTGAGTGACTTTTAGGGTGCTTTAAAACAATATCCTTTGTCTCGGGCCCTTTGTGGTGAAGCCAGGTGGCCGTCTTCCTGCCCCTGCCCCTGAAGTAGAAAGCTCCAAGACCCTGCTGTGTTCATGGCCTCGCCCTGGAGCCTCACCTCCACGTGCCCACCTACATCCTCGGCATGCATGAGCCCCTCTCGCTTTCCTCTGGCAGGAGCCTCAGGTGCAGAGCCTCAGGATTCTGGCCTGACACCGATGGCCTTCTCTTTTTTGATATGGAGTCTTACTCTGTGGCCCACGCTGGAGTGCAGTGGCAGATCTCAGCTCACTGACCCTCCATCTCCCGGATTTAAGTGATTCTCCTGCCTCAGCCTCCCGAGTAGCTGGGACTACAGGAACGTGCCACCACACCTGGGCCAATTTTTTGTATTTTTAGTAGAGACAGGGTTTCACCGTGTTAGCCAGGGTGGTCTCGATCTCCTGACTTCATGATCCGCCGGCCTCAGCCTCCCAAAATGCTGGGATTACAGGTGTGAGCCACCGAGCCTGGCCCCGATGGTCTTCCTAAGTGCAATCAGCACACCTGCTGCTCACCACCCCTGCCCAGGACAGGCCACAGCCAGGCCCAGCCCTGGATTTGAGGCTGTTATTTCTGCAGAACGGATCATCCAGGCATCTCTGGCCTGTCCCTAGCTGCCACCCCCCAGGGCTATTGCTGATGTCTCCTTCCCCCACGTCCATCCCTGGGGCTGGAGTGACCTGATGCTCTCAGTGGCCGGTCCACTGCCCGTTCCCAAGCTTCACACAGCTCATCAACCTAAAGCCACACTGGTCACACGTCCTCGCAGACCACGAGGCCTGAGAAGCACGTGATGTGACCTCTCACACCTGACTCTGTTTTGTTTTACAAACCACCAGGCCACTGGGAGGCTGCTCTCCCTGCCTCTGGGCCAGCAGCAGGGGAAACAGGAAGAATGAACAGCTTCCAAAACATATTCTCAGAGGGAGCCGCCATGGGAGAACAAAGGGTCAGCATTAACAAAGCCCATTTAGCCCAATCAGCCTCCTGCCTGGAAAACCGGGGAGGCATGCTCTGCCCTCAGCCAGCATCCCAGGGGCCCGGCCCTGGCAGCCTCCTTGTTATTCCTGGCTCCCGGGACCGGGACTCTCAGGGTGCCCATGCCAGGGAGGCCTGCATGGCTGGGAGCAGATGTTTCCTTTTGTGCCCTCTGTGGGCTCAGGAAGACCCCACCCTGCAGGTGGCGGGAAAGGGCCGTGCTGAGCAAGGGGCTCAGCAGCTGGAGTGGGCCTGGGTCTAAGGCTCCACTCCTGTTTGCATTGGCAAAGCACCGCAGCTGACACGGGCTGCGGGAGCTCCATGCTCAGGGGAGCCAGCAACGGCTGTTTCCCAGCTGTTTGCAATTGATGAGTTCAACACACATGTGTGGAGTGCCCACTGTGTTTTTTTGTGCTCACTTGGAAATCCTGTTGAGCGCCTACTTTGCAGTAGGCACTGGTCTGTGTGTTGGGGATACAGCCTTGGGCAAAGGTTCAGGTCCCCTGGGACATGACAACAGGTTGGAGTTAGAAATTCAAGACCTTCGTTAGGAGCAGGAGCATAAAGGAGACAGGGGCGAGGGGCAGAGCAGACAGGGAAGGCCTGGAGCGCACCAAGCACGATGCTTGTGAAGGACAGGGCCACTGGAGAGCTGGGTGGGGGAGCCCAAGATGGCCGGTAGTGGGGTCCCAGGTTGGACAGGACGATTTGAATGTGGTGGAGGATCCCCACGTAGCTGGCGGCTGTCAGCTGACTGCGCTTCCTACAGAGGCTTCTCTCTTAAAGGCCAACCTGAGCAGCGCACCTCCATGGTGGCCAAGGGACATGAGAGGGAGCTGCCATCCTGTGGAGGGAGGGACAGCACACCCAGTAGCAACTGCACCCCCTTCCAGAACAGAGGCCCAAATGACAGGGCTTCAAGGGAGGCGGGAGCTGTGCACGGTGGCTCATGCCTATAATCCCAGAGCTATGGGAGACAGAGGTGGGAGGATCACTTGAGGCTGGGAGTTCAAGGCCTGCCTGGGCAACATAGTGAGACCCCATCTCTACAAAAAATAACAAACAAACAAAAAATCAGCCAGACATGGTGGCATGCGCCTATAGCCCCAGCTACTTTGGAGGCTGGGGTGGGAGGATTGCTACAGCCCAGACTAGGCTGCAGTGAGCTATGATGGTGCCACTGCACTGCAGCCTGGGTGACAGAGTGAGAGCCAATCTCTAAAAAAACAAAAAAAATTATGACGGGGGAGGGCAAGCCCCTCCTTCCATTCTTTCTTAATCCGGCTGTTTAGGACATGGACATGATGGTGCACTGTCTTGAGCTACATGGACAAGAGAAACACCTTATGGCTGGGAGAGAGGAGAATGGATCCTTGAATGACTGCATGGAGCAGAGTTGCCACGGCAGCTCTGTCCTGCAACCTCCAGACTGTGTGCTGGAGAAATGAACCTCTGTCTTGTTAAAGCCACTCTTGTTAGTTGTAGCTATACCTAGATCCTAAATACAAACATATTTTGTTCTTTCTGTCACATAAAACTTACCATCTTGACTATTGTTAAGTGTGAAGTTCAGTGGCATTAAGCACATTCGCATTGTTGTGCAACCATTACTGCTGTCCATCTCAAGAACTCTTTCATCTTCCACAAATTGAAACACTGTCTCCATTGAGCAGTAGCTCCCCATTCCCTTTCCCTTAGCTCATATAAATGGAATCATGTAGAGTGTCTTTTTGTGGCTGGCTTTTTTCACATAATATTACATCCTCAGGTTCTTCCCTATTGTAGCACATGCCAGAATTTCCTTTCTTTTTAAGACCGAGTAATATTTCATTGTACACATAGACCACATTGTGTTTGTTGATGGTCATTTGGGGGCTTCCACCTTTTGGTTGTTATAAAGAATAATGCTGTAAACATGGGCGGACAAATATCTCTTGGAGACTCTGATCTCCATTATTTTGGGTAGAAAATGATTTTGGGTAAAAGTGGAATTACTAGATTACATGATAATTCTACACAGTGACTTTTCAGCTAGTTTTTTTTATTGTTGTTGTTTTTTCAGAGGGAATCTCGCACTGTTGCCCAGGCTGTAGTGCAGTGCAATCTCTGCCTCCCTAGTTCGAGCAATTCTCCTGCCTCAGCCTCCTGAGTAGCTGGGATTACAGGCGTGTGCCACCACACCCAGCTAATTTTTTTGTATTTTTAGTAGAGACGGGGTTTCACCATGTTGGCCAGGATGGTCTTGATCTCCTGACCTCATGATCCATCCGCCTCGGCCTCCCAAAGTACTGGGATTACAGGCGTGAGCCACTAGTTTTTAACATGGCATCTTGACAGGATAGCTGTAAGATTACACTGAAGAAACAGCAAGGGAAGTGCAGTGAAGGCAGCCTATGAGCCTGTAGGAAAGGCGGTCAACACCACACCTCCACTGTAATGCATTACCCGCTTGCCTACCAACAGCTGCCGGCCCCTTTCCTGCCCCTGCCCCACATTGCTCCCCACATTAGACCCAGCTGCCCTTTGCCTCTGTCCTTCTGTCCTGGCTCCTGCTTGTCACAGGGAAGGGCTGGAGGGCTCTTTGTCCAGGTCTGTCATCCAACATAAGTGCTCAGGGCACATGGATGGCTTTCCCTGGTGCTCAACAGTGAACTCAGTGTCTGCTTCAGCCCTTTAGTACTGAGCTGGGCTGTCTGCTTTCACAGGCCAATCACAGGCTGTCACAGGTAAATGACCACACCTGGTTTGTGCCTCACCTTCTGACATTGGAACATAATCCCCCAGTGGGTGTGAGGAAGGGTCATTTTTCCAGAGCTTCCCACTTATTTTCAAGCTTTATCATGTAAAACAAAACCTCCTAAGCAGAAGCCTCAATGTCCTCTTACTGTGGGTTGACTATGTCCCCCAAAAGGCATGTGTTCAACACTTAATCCCCAGTGCAATGGTATTGGAAGCTGGAGCCTATTAGGCAGTGTTTAGGTTATGAGGTCCCCACAGTCAGGGCACGCGTAGATGAATGCTGATTGTAAAAGGCCTTGAGGCTGTTTGGTCTCTCACCCTCCCGATTTGTCATGGGAAGAGGCAGCAAGAAGGCCCTCACCAGATGCTGAGCTCATGCCGGCACCATGCCCTTGGGCTTCCCAGCCTCCAGAATTATGAGCCAAATAAATGCCTGATTCTTGTAAATAACCCAGTCTCAGGCATTCTCTTAGAGCAGCACAAAATGCACTCCGACATTCGTCCGCCCGCCCTGCCCTCCTGCGGGCTGAAATGTGTTCGCCTCACTTCCCAGCCTCCCTGCTTTGGCTCACACTGGCTTCCCTCCCTGGAACCAGCAGTTCCTGCTTATTTGGGCATTTTCAGACCTTATTGATCTTTCAAGGGCACTTCGTCTGTGAACTTGCCTGGGTCCTTCCCAGCTTGGAGGGATCTCATGGCACATGCTATAGCCAGTACCACGTTCTACCATCTCTTCTAAAGCACAGTTCCTGGGCCGGAGCCTCAGCATGGTCTGCAGACTTATTGGAAATGCTAACTCCAGGGCCACACTAGATCTACTGACTCAGAAACTGGGGGTGTTTTATTGGCATAGATAGTTCTAGGTGTCCCAGGCTGCCAGGAGGACTGAATGCCCTGCCAATCATGAGACATGAAGGAGTCAGCAGCAGGGGGTCTCAGCTGGGCTCCCCACGGGTTCTTCTTCCCTCCTCTTCTTTTTAAAATAAAGGCAAAATATACATCAAAGTACACAAATGGTAGTGTTCAACTCAGTGCCTTTCAGCAAACATGTCCACCCTGTGGTCACACCCCAGATGAAGACATGGAACATTTCCAGCACCCCAAAAAGCTCCCTGGTGCCTCCTTCCTGTCTAGAACCCCATCCTCCACCAGCCCCACCAGGAAACCACTGCCCTGACTTCTATCACAATAGACGACTTTTGCCTGTTTTAGAACTCCGTCTTGTGCAGGCTCTTTTGTGTCTGAATTCTTTTGTCCAACTTTGTCTGCAAGATTCGTCTAAGTTATTGCATGGAAGAGTCATCTGGTCTTTTCCTTTGCTGTGTAATGTAGAACATTTGTTTGTTTTTAGTTTATAGAATGTAAGATGCTTTCTTTTGGCAGACATCAGCACTTGTTTCTCTTAGGTGTCTGACCCTTTCACATGCTTTCCGACCCTAGCTGCTGCTTTTTTTTTTTTCCTGCCTTGAAATGTTTTTAATAGAATTGATCTCAAAATCGTTCGGGGTTTGAGTGATGGGTCCTCCCTGCCCAGACACTGCCAACCCACAACTGGAGGGACATTTAAGTCATGTCACTTTGTGATTAGAATTAGACAGTTTGATTAATATTACAATTGCAAAATTATACACAATTTTCAAACTCATAATTTAAAATATTTTGTTTTGACGAAATTCTTTGCTTTCACAATAGAAGATCAATAGTATGCTGGGCACGGTGGCTCACGCTTGTAATCCCAGCGCTTTGGGAGGCTCAGGTGGGTGGAGCACAAGGTCAGGAGTTCCAGACCAGCCTGTCCAATTTGATGGAACTCCATTTCTACTAAAAAATACAAAAATTAGCCGAGCGTGATCGCACATGCCTATAGTCCCAGCTACTTAGGAGGCTGAGGCAGGAGAATTGTTGAACCTGGGAGGCGGAGGTTGCAGTGAGCGGAGATCATGCCACTGCACTCCAGCCTGGGCGACAGAGTGAGACTCCATCTCAAAAAAGATGAATAGTACGCAGTATATGGAACTCTGTAACAAAATTATTTTTGAGAGAATACAGAAGTGAGAAACAGGGATTTCCTAAATTTGTTTACTTTATAGTCTATCACAAAGTAGGCCAAAGTTCAATATTAAATACATATATATCTTTCCTAACAAAAGTTTTTAGAACAGTTTTCCTAAGGAAATACATTCATAAGACTGTTTACCTTCTGTGTTACAGTAGTAACAGGAACATGGGGATTCCCACTCATGACGTGTCCCTAGCTTGACCCCTGGCACCCACAGCCCGGGCACGCTATATTACCCGGTGGAGTCATATATTACCCGGTGGAGAAGCAGGCTAGGCTTCTGTGAGTGAGATTTCCTCACCTGGAATTCTGGTTCCATGCTTGTGCTTAGTCTGTGTGGTTCTCGTAAACACAGAAAACCTGACTGTCCATCCCTGGTCCTGAAGACTGACCGGTCAAGGAGGTGTTGGTGACTGTTGTGTTCACCCTGCAGTAATCAGGTGGTGATTACTGCATTCTTTGCTGACTTTGGTAACTGGGTGTCCAGGCAGGAGCGACCGGGAGTGGCTGAGCAATTGCCTGGACTCAGCTTCTGATTTTGCAGCTGCAAGTCAGATGCAGGCCCAACGGTCCAGGGGAGTTCTCCAGCGCCTAGAGTGGCCACACGACGCTCCCACTCTGTTCTCCCACGCACGGACAGGCACCTGGAGGGCAGCTTCGCGCCTCTGGCCACCTGGAGACCTCTCAGCGGTGCAGATGGGACAAACTGGGGGCCTCTCAGAACACCCACTGGTGCCAGGAAGGCCAGGCCCCAGCCTGCTCTGATGAACATCAGGATGGTGGCTGTGGCAGGGAACCAGGGCCAGCCTTGGACCTGTCCAGCAGGGTCACTGGCTGGGCAGGCTTTGCTGCATACCGAGAGGCTGGATTTTGCGCTCAGAGTGGGTTGAAATGGCTGCAGAGTGTGGAGAACGACCACTGAACACCGAAAGTCACTGTGCTTGATCTGTGGTGGTCGAACCACTGATCCAGATAATCCGACCCTAGCTTCTAAGCTCTCGAGGATACAGAGTTTGCCTTTGTCCATCCTGGCCTGGCACACAGGCTGCCCCGTCAGCATTGACTCAGAGCCCAAATCGCAACAGAGCAGGTCCCTGCCAGCTGAGGGAGCTGTTCTTCCAGCTCAGCCAGGGGTTGGCCAGTCTTATCCGCTAGGACGAAGCCCAGCCAGAGCTCTGGGCACTATGGTTCAGAAGGCCTGAGGCATGCGGCTTTACCCCAGCTGGGTACCAAGAGCTATGCTTGAGGCTGATGGCATTTCATTGGCAGCGTCTCTGGGGGGCTGGGGGACTCAGGCGTGGGAAGCCTGTTCTGCACACAGCCACCGCGCAAGACGTGCTTTTTCCTGTGACGGTTCAGTGATAACCATGACAGCAGTGACACAGCGTCCTCTCAGCTTGGTTTTTAAACATGGGAAGGGCTTCTGAAAAGTCACACAGCTAGTCAATGTTTGAACTAGGATGGCAGAGGTTTGTGTGAAGCAGTGGGTGGAGCTGTCTAAATGCCAAGCGGAGGATCACCTTGGAGGTGGGTGACACAGGGGACAGTGCAGGTCAGAGGCAAAAGCTGGCCCAGATGCCATGCAAGCTCCAGGCCACTTTCCCAGAGAAGTGAGAAGAGACCAGGCTGCCAGGGACGGTGTGGCCTCTTTGAGCCCCACTGGTCCTGATTTTGAGGGGTGACTCATGCTGGCCTGTACATCCACTACTGTCTCAAGTTGCTCTGGGTTCCTTCACACAGACCAGAGGAATTGCTGCATCCCAGGAATCCAGGAACGGGTGGGGGAGTTGCAGGTTGAGGAGACAGAGGTGAGTGGCCCCAGGGCTCCTCCCCTGTTGAGTCACAGGAAGGGAATGGAAACGCTGTGTGTCGAAGCTGAGTCAGTGCCAGCCTCGCCTTTTCGGGATCTCACATGGGCTATGAGGTGCAAGGCCCACCTGTCCCCACCTCCTTGGGGGCACAGTCTCTGCCTCCTCTGCCGAGCATGAGGAGGGTGAGCAGGAAAGATTTAAATTAACTCTCAAGAAGGACTTCCTGACCCACGCCAGGCAACACTGGGAGGTATTTCTCAAAGGAAGTTGTGAAATCTTCCTTGGGACCAATTTGAGGTTTGGTCTAGGGCCAACCAGGCCTATCTTTATGGCTCTAGAATGTTTTCAAGTGTTGGATATTCCTTCCTCGACGTGGCTCAGGGAGCAGCCAATGTGTGCCAGGCCTAGTGGCAGGAGCAGGGCCAGCCGAGTGTTGGACATGCCCCCTCTGGAGGTCTTTTCCAGGTCAGCATTCCGGCAGCCATGGAGGAGGCCTCCCCGACCCGTCCCCTCCTACTCTCCTCCTGGCTCCCTTGGGCAGTCTGCTCTGCCAGCCACACCACACTCCACTTTTGGATTCCGGAAGGAAACCATGGGCAATAAATAGGACAAAGGGTCAACTTCCTTCCTGTGCAAATCCCAGCAGCATTTGCCAAGCGCCGGGCATGGGAGGGCACCCTCCTAGGTGCCTTACCTGCCTTCACTCCACCACGGCCCTGTAAGGAAGGTGCTCCCCTTTCACAGAGAAGGAAACTGAGGCTCAGAGAGGTGAGCAGCTTGGCTACAGCGGCACTGCCCCCTGCAGACCCAGCCTGTGACCTGGGCAACGCCACAGCACACAGCCGGCAAGCACCGGGTGCTTTTCTTGCACTGGGCCAGCACTTTGCAGGCATCGACTCCTTTGAATCCTCACAACCACCACACATTGGGAAGAAAATCACTGTGACAGTCCTGGGAAGATGCACAGTCTTATTGCACAGAAGGAAATAAAAATAGACACATCAGTCATCAAAGAGAACAGAAAGATCCATCTAGGGTAACTTGAATTGGCAAATGGTTTAATTTTGCTGTATAGGGACGCTCTCCCCTCGCTGGTGGTTTGTACACTGAGACCACCTTTCTGGATTGCTGGAAGGCGGTGTGGCAGGACCCATCGAAAGCCTTCAAAAGCCAGTGGTCCACGCCACTCCCCTGTTTCCTTCCTTAGACTCTTCCAGAAGAGATGGTCAGAGTTGCAGCACAGATGAACCTACAAAGCTGTTCATCAAAGTATCCCTTAACAATGGTGAAAAGGCAGACGAATCACCAAATTGCACCAGGGTGGGGCAGCCGAGGAAATCATGGGGAGAACACTGGGGAGCCACAAGGAACCACATGTTTGAGGGATATTTACAGCACAGGAAAATGCCCATGATCTAATGCTATGCAAAGGGCAGGGTACATCACTAGGCATATTTGGGGAAAGAGGGTGGCATGGTTGTCCATCCACTGCTTTCAGGGACTGGACTAAGTGACTGGGGTCAGAGGGAGGGTGAGAGACCTGCTTCCTGCCTGAGCCCCATGAACAGCTAAAATCACTCGGGTGTCTGCAGGGATCATTTTTATATTTGCTGTTCTGAGATAATTTCAAACCTACACAAAATTTGCAAGAATAAAAAACACCCTGCCACAAACCCTTCACCTACATTCACCCATTGTTATCGGCTTACCACATTTATTTTCTCTCCCATTTTTCGTGATTTTTTAAAAAAATTGAGATGGAGTCTTGCTCTGTCTCCCAGGCTGGAGTGTAGCGGCACGATCTTGGCTCACTGCAACCTCCATCTCCCAGATGCAAATGATTCTCCTGCCTCAGCCTCCCAGGTAGCTGGGACTACAGGTGTGCACCACCATGCCTGGCTTATTTATTTATTTGTATTTTTAGTAGAGACAGGGTCTCACTGTGTTGGCCAGGTTGATCTCAAACTCCTGACCTCAAGGGATCCACCCGCCTCAGCCTCCCAAAGTGTTGAGATTACAGGTGTGGGCCACCGCTCCCGGCCTGTTTTTCACATTTCTATTTGCTGCTCAGGAATTCAGGAGCTCTAAGAGGTGTCTCCACAGCGACCTGCCTGCAGTGGGAGTGGACAGACTGCCTCCTGCTGCTCTGAGAATGGACCTGGGTCTAAGGGAGGTTGTCGCACTCTGGCACATTTGAGACTGGCCTTTGCAGATGTGAATACGGAGCCTACTTCAGGAACCCAGGGCAGCCACCCCTGGAGGAGGAATGGCTCTTCCTCCCTCCCTCAGTCCCTTTCCTGAATGCTCATGTCACTTCAGGGCACATAGAGGCTCAGCTTGCAGGGAGCCGATCTCCAGGTGAGGCTCAGGTTTTGGGCTCTCTGCATGCCCCATTTGTTCCAGCACGCTCTCCTCAGATGGGCCTCCTCTGTTCTCTGCTCTGCACTCCCTGCAAGGAGTCCAGCCCTTGAAGGTGGGAGGATCCGGAGAGGAAAAGAGCCAAATGGAGGAAGAGGACCCTGGGAACTCCTGGGTCCAGCAGGGCTCGGGAGGTGACGCAGCTGGCCCAGCTCTGCTCCTCTGTCCAATTCTTGAAGCCAGAAGGAAACAGCCCACTTTTCCATCTTCTCAGAGGAAGTGTTGAGTCCAACAGGCTTTAGTCAAATCCCAGCCTCACTACCGATCCTGGACAAGTTTATTCTCCTTTCTTAGCCTCCTTTTCCTCATCTAGAAAATGGGGCTGTCCTGAGAACTAACCCTGAGAAGCCACAGGAAGGGCTTCCCATGCCTTCTGCAAAGGGCTCCATGCACACTCACTCTCCTTCATCCTGAGCTGCCATCCTCACTGGGCCTCAGGTGCAAGGGGTAGTGGGGAACAAAACGACGTCTTCGCCCTTTTGCAGCTTACAATCTAGTGATCCTCGTCATCAGAACATGTGGCCAAAGGGCCCTGGCTGACTTGTAGGCTGCAGGGTGGAATATGAGCCTCTGAGTGTGGAAATCTGGGAAACAGGGGAAAGGGCAGCTGTTCGGACCCTGCAAGGGTGCCGGGGCCGTCAGGTTCCAAGTGGCAGTGCAGGTGACTTCAGGTCTTCTCGCCTGGGGCTTGTCAGGTACTCGGGACAGGAGGCACCCAAATTCCTCCGAGGAGCCACAGGGCTGGCCAGGCCTCAAGGAGAACAGAGTGTCAAAGTTCAGGGGACCCTGTCTCTTGCTCCTTCAGGATGTCCCTGCAGGGTCCCCCATGAAGCACAGCTGAGCTTCTCCCACTTTCTCTGCATCTCCTTCTGCCTTCAGCTTCCTCCGTAGTGGCTTTTGTTTTTCCTGCCCATCTTTGGAGACTCTCAAATGTCATCCCCGCCCCAGAGAGAAAAGGGTGCCAAGTGGCTGACCGTCCAGCATGTGGGTCCCCTGCAGCAGAGCGCTTCAGGCCATGGCCCTCCCAGGATGCTGGTCCAGTGAATGGACAGAGGCTCCTGCCTGCCTGGTCAGCGTGGCCCCGGTGAGGAGGGATGGTCTAGGAGCACAGGCGGGATTTGTACAAAAGATCTGGCCTCTGGCTCATTCCTCAGTAGGAGCTGTGGTCTTCCGACATTCGCAAAATTTCCCCATGCAGAGCCAGGGCCTAAGCCTCGGATCCTTTGGTCATCCAGGACCCTCCAAGGCCCTGGGCCCACCAAGATCTTGAGCCTTGAAGTGCATGGTGCCCAGCTTATGTAAAACTTGGCATGTGTGAGACATTCAGCCGCAGAAGGTTAACACCGCCACCTCTTTCCAATTTGTCCTTCCTCCACCACACTTTGGGGAGGTCAGGGGGCTCAGTCTTGATCATCAGGGGGTTCTCAGGACTTCCTTGCATAAAAAAGTTGTTTCTCACCACCACAGCATGGGCTTGGCTTCCGAGAGTCCTTCCTCCTCCTGGGCTGACTCACCTGCTTGGTGCCAGGACAGGGAGATTCAGGGCCAGGGGCAGGGTCCTGCGGTTGTGGGCTGCACGTGGGTGGTGAAGGAGAATCGGAGTTGAAACGCATAGAGGCTCTTTGGGACACAGTGCAAGTGTACCGGCAATGCACTCACTGATTCCCACCCCTGACCAAGATCCCTGGATGCAGAGCAGGCAGGCTTTGCTTGTAGCCATGGAGAAACCAAAACCAGTGGGAGGTTCCCTTTCCATCTTTGCAAACGTGCTGTTCCTAGGAGATCTGCCCACCTTGAACTCCCCATTTCTAGCCCTAGGATTTGCATCCGACAGTGGGATGTGTGTTTATGAAGGGAAGACCACAGAAAAGAATCTTTTGGAAAAATAAAAGATCTTTCCTGCTTGGCCTGCTTTGACAATGGAGATTTTCCTTGCACTTGGAGCTTTAGTTCTCTAGGCTATTTTCAATTTAACAGTGGATGTGAATTTGGCTTTGGAGCCAGACTACCTGGTTTCAAAACCACTTGCCACTTCCTTCCTGGGACCTAAGGTGAGCCGTGGAGCTCTAGGTCCCTCACCTGTGAAACAGGAAGAACCACGGTGCCCACATTGCATCATACACCTTCATATGCAGGCACAACCTAGCTGCAAAAAGCAAGGAGCAGGGTAAGGGAGCAGCTATCTTGGGCACGTTCCCCAGAAGCAGATCCTGATTTGTATGGCAGTGACTGATGGACAGGTACCCATGGAGAGTGGGAAGGGAACGGGGACGGCAGACAGAGAGGGGAGAAGCCATGCAAGGCTGTGACCCCAGACAAAGTCCTACAGAGCAGGTGCTCTGACCTGATCCCTGAGGGGACTGTGGAGGGGAGGTCACATCTCCATTTCCCAGCCTGAGCTGTGGATACACGTGTCAGTCATTAGTGAAGGGCCATCCTACAGCAGGGGGACACTTCCAGGTCTCTGCAGAAAGGACCAAGGGGTTCCAATAGCCTGATGACAATCTTGCTGCAGAGTCACAGGTGTGGACAGTTGGAAGCCAAGGCCATGTAGGCCAGGGGAGGGGCACATGGAAAGGTGCGAGGGGTCACTTCTGTGACCTATCAGTGGAGAGTGGACAGTAGCCACACAAGACAAAGGTGAGCGTTCTGAATTCAGGGAACAGAAGGGAGGCTTTCACGAATATGCATGCACCAAGCTTTTTTCATACACTAGATAGTGCATGCGTTTTTTCACGAATATGCATGCACTATCTAGAAGTTCATTCCAGGCTGCAGTATGTAAAGCTACCTCATTCTTTTCTTTTCACAGTTGCAGTGTTCACTGAGTGGCTACATTATTATGGAGCTCACTGACCTCTATTGATAGGTATATAAATTGTTACCAATTTTGCTATTACTAGAAAAATATACTGCAATAAATATCCTTGTACTAGGGCCATCAGCACATTTGCAAGTGTCCCTGTAAATTTCTAGGAGTAAGTTTTCAGATCAAAAGGTATGTGCATTAAAAAAAAAATGTTGATAGTGGCTGTACCAGTTTATACTCCCACTGGTAATGTAAGAGAGAGCTTGTCTCCCACACCCACGCTAACACAGCGTTATCACAGTTTTGGATGATTGCCAATCTACTAGGTGAAAAATGGTCTTGAATTATAGTTTTCATTTGCACTTCTCTGATGATAAATAAGGCTAAACATTTTTTATAAGCTCTAGGGCCATTTCCTGTTCTATGAACTCTCTGTTTATGTCCATACTCGTGGACATTTTTTCTATTTTGGTTTCATTTGTCTTATTGACTGGTAGGAACTCTTTATATATTAAGGAAATTTGGAGTAGAGTGACTTGCAGATGGAAGCAGAAGGAATTCATTCATCCAAGGGCTTCCCATTAGTTGTGCTACCTAAATTTCATATCCAAACCAATCCTTTCCAGTATGTGGTTTTCACTTCTTCTTTTGGGTCTGTGAGCTAACCTATAACCTCCCAGCACACTCCTCGCTTGTTTTGCCTTGGCTGGACTTAGCCAGAGTTGATTTCAGTGGTGTAAGGAGTCTTGATGTATCCACTCTCCCTCACTAGGTTGAGGTTCCAAAGAAGAGGGTCTGAGTTGGTGTCATCCCCATCTTCCAGCTGAGATTCCCTGCTTTCTCTGTGGGTCCCTCAACTTCCAGGTCCAGGCAACCAGTGACTCTTCCTAGCCAGCTCACTCGGGAGCGTTTGCAGCCTCCTCTGCCCTGTCCTCATGTCTAGGCCAGGGATCCTGCTTTCTTCACCTGGAAGGTGATGTTGCTGATTGATTGAAGAGCTTGTTTGGGCTCTCAGCTCTGGGAATGTAGGCAGCAGGTGTCCCAGAACTCCAAAAGTGAGGCCAGTAGGGCGCTTGGGGATCTTGGGGACCAACCACCACAGGGGACAGAGGAGATTCGGTGCAGAAGGGAGCTGGCCCAGGTCACACATTGTGTTGGGGGACACATGTGGACGCAGAGCCCAATCTCAATCACTGTTGAGTGCTCACTCATTCTTTTGACAAGCACCCCTCCATGGCTGAATTTCCCAGCTTACAGGCAGGGCTATGCCATAGTGAGCACCGACTCCACATGCAAATGCAACCAGAACTGCTCTGCAAGCCAAGGACAGAGGAGCCCGCCTAGGGAAGTGGGGAGGTGGCTCGGAGCGGGTGATCTGAAAAGACTAGCTTGGGTGGGGGTGCAAAGACCCTGAGGCGGGAGAGAATGAGCATTTTGAGCATGGAGGTCACAGAGAGAGGGTCCCACATGCAGGGGTGTCTGTCAGAGGGACCATCCTCCAACCAAGACCACATAAGCCAAGACGTGGCAGAAATTGAAACAACGAGCAAAGAACACTCTAAGCAGGGGAAGTGGCCTAGGGAAGGCCGTGCGGCTGGAAGGAGCCACAGAGCTCCAAGGAAGTGGGGCCTCAGGCCGGCTGGGATCGAGAGAGTGAGCCTAGGCAGTCAGCAGGATGCGGTGGACACAGGCAGGATCCTGCTCGCTGGCCTGGCAGGCTTTTATTCTGAGTGTCCCTGGAATACTGCGGTGGCCCTGGTGTTTCTAGTGGGCAGGCTGTGGTGCTGGGGGAGAGACGTGACTGATGTAGGAGCGAGCACTCCTTCCAAGGCCATGAAAAGGGCCTTAAAGACTGTGGCAGAAGCTGTCCCAGCACCCACACCACCGGCCCAGCCACAGGGATATGGGCGCAGCTTCTGGCTGCCTGGGGCTTTCTCTGTGACACATTTAACCCCACAAGGACCCACAGAACCAACTGCATCACCCTCAGTTCAGACCTGCCAGTAGCCAATACCCAGAGACAGCTGGGGTTAACATCCTAGCTGGCTGGCCGGGCTGGGGAGCCCCTGAGGTGTGTTCTGCTCCCCCGTGGAGGGAGCCCCATGTGCCCACAGCGCTCCCTCTCACCCCTACTCCAGGAAGGGATCCTCCCCAGATGGAGCTTCAGGTGCCCAGAGCACTCCCTGGCACACCCTGTCTCAGCTCCTTCTCTTGCCTGCCTCACTTCCTCACTTAGCAACTGGGGTTTTCTGGACCCCTCCACATAAGACCCCTGTGCTTGGATCCTCCTCTCAAACTGGGGAGCCCACCCTAGACAGGGCTCTTCCCAGAGACACACATGTATCCCCACCCCCAGGCCCCAGCCACTTGATGTCACCTGGTGTTCCTGAACTGTGACTCCGCAAAAGGCTGGGATCCATCCTTCCTGCTCACCGCTGAACCCCCAACCCCAGGCAGAGCCCTTGCGCATTGTAGACTCCTGGTGGGTGTTGTTGGAGGGATGGTGAGTTGGGGCCTGGCATGTGTTTCTTGTAGAGAAGGCCAGGGAGACTGAGGAACAATCCCCAGGCCAGGGAGAGGTTCAGCCAGTCCTCTTGGGCCAGGAGCCCCCAGGCCTCGAACCAGGTAACTGCTGCTGGTGAGAGACAGGCTGTTCTGAGCAGAGGCTGAGTCCTGTCCACAGCAATCCTGTCGGACCTGTCTGGCCAGGTCCAGAGCCGCAGGGCCCATGTCCATGTCAATCGAGGGCCACTGGGCAGCTCTCCCCCTCCAGGGCCCCTCCTAGGACGGGGCTCACACCAGGTCTGCCCAGGGCCACAGCCTGGAACAGAGTTTTTGGTAAGTCTAAGAACCAATATAGATTCCAGAATTTGTTCATGGTTGCCGGACATTCCAGTGCCAGACTGCAGGCCTGGGGCTGGGGACACGGGAAGGGTGGTGGGGGCAGGTCTGCTGCCTGATCTGAGGAGCTTCCATCCTGGTGGGGCGGGGGGCAGATGAGGACCTAGTGGACACACAGGGAGATAGGAACTCAAGGCACCGAGGTGCTGGGGGAACGGGCACAGTCTGTGGGCCGCTCTGTGGGCCAAGCACTGAGGAAGCTGTTGGGGAGTGGGAAAGGTGACTTGAGGGGGCTAGCTTGGGTGGGGAATGGCGAGTACAAAGTTCCCCAGGCGGGAAAGAATGAGCATTTTGAGGCCCTGCTGAGCGGAGGCGGAGACGGAGGCGGCAGTGAGAGAGGAGGCAGGAGAGAGGGGGGCCCGGCCTCAGGGCCAGAAGCCATGGGGCCACCAAGTGTGGCTCTGGGTACCTGGAGGAGCCAAGAGGAGAGGGTGAGGTGGAGGGTGACCAGACTCGATTTGTGTTTTAAGCAGACCCCTGCAGTCAGGATTTGCGATCTGGACCAGAGGAAGGGAGAGCGACAGCTGGGCTGTGACCATTTTCAGTAAAACGGACCTGGGAAGGGGAGAGGGCGAGCAGCGGCCCTGGCATGGCTTTCCATTGGTGACCTCGTGCCCCACTCTCCGCTGCCCACTCCCACTTTACACTTCAGGAAACTAAGGTTCAGAGAGGGGGAGGGAATGGCCCAAGGTCCATGCCCCGGAATTGTACCTGGACAGGTGCACCTGGTCCCCAGACTGCTCTCTTCTCACCATCCCATGCTGCCGCCCGCCATCTGCCAGGTAAGAAACTTTGGGTGGGATGGGAGAAGGAAACTGAACCAGGGAGGTGATTACCACCTCTCATGCAGAACTGGGCGACAGGCGAAAGGCCGGGTGGTCCAGCCCCCATCCAGGGTCCCCAGGGCTTGTTACTTGTGTGTTGTGCTCAGCTCCCTGTCCAGGAGTGAGAATCAGCTGTGTCTGACTCCCTGGGGAGCCTGTGTCCCCAGCCTGGGCCCTGTGGGTATTCAGTCATCTTGCACCCTGGAGTCACTCTGACCCCCGACGTGAACTAACCACTGAGCTTCAATGAATTAAGGGCCAAGTGCAAGAACAAGATTGGATCCCACCCTCTTCTGCGTCCTCAAGCCACAGCCCAGAGTGATGAGCCACCGCCGCTCTGATCTCACCTCCTCCCACCTCCTTGGCTCCTTTGGTGGTTGGGGGGCGCCTGGCCAGCTTGTTCAGCGCTCCAGCTTCCTCAACTGGAAGGAGATGTTCCTTGGAGTTCCTCCTGGCAAGCCTGGACAAGCCAGCCTGACACCCAGCCTACGACTCCTTGCCCAGAACTCTGTCAACTCCAACCAGTGCCTCTCGGGGAAATCACATGGCCACCAGCTCCAGGTGACAGGCCTCTCCCCTGCGTGATCGGCTTCCTAGGACTTTTTCCTGTGAACTTTTTCCTAGGAAGAGGGTTGAGAGCAAGGGTCCCATCCTGGTGGTCCTCAGCCTGCATCCGGCTGACAGATGTTTAATTGGGCTGACATAATGACAGTTTTACATTTTTAAAGCATTGCTAACATTTGAACATGAGTTTTCACACAGAAAGATGGCTCTTTGGTTCTTCTGAAACAGTGGATGATCTGGTGCCCTGCAGGGCCACAGTGAGCCAGAGGTGGGAGACATGGGCTCCAGACAAAGCCCACGCTCAGCAGGCCATGCCAGCCCTCAACACCACAGCCCCAGCCCTTAGGCATTGGAGTAATGGCCTAGAATTTTCTTCACATTGTCAAAGGAGCCTGTGGCCCAGACATGATAAGAGGCTCCAAGTAAGGTCCGATTCTCACTGACAAAGCAGGTGTGACCTCAGACAAGTCCCTACCTCCCTCTGGGCCTCAGTTTCTCCTTCAGTAAGGAGGTGGGTGAGGGTCCTGTCCTGCTCCAGGAGCAGGCAATTTGGGAAGGCAGAGACACATTCCCAGAATCCCCCGGAGTCCTGAGGACGCCCACACCCTTTGTCCCAGCGATCCTGAGAAAGGCCACACTGATAAGGCTGTGGGTGGCCAGATGACAGCATTCTTGGGCCTCAGACAACGTGGGAGGGGCACACCCGCTCAGTTCCTCACAGCCCAGGGCAGCAGGGACAGTGCCTGCTGGGACTGTGGGCGACCCGGTGCCAGCCCCTCCTGGCATTTCAATGATGCCACAGTGCTGGGCCACAGCAGGGAGCCGCACAGTCATATTTTGCAAGGTTTCCAGGAAAGAATGCCAGTGTGGTAGGAGGGGAACGCGTCTCCTCCCTCCCACCCCTCTGGGCTCCATCTGAAGCTGGGTCCTGAGAAGCACGATTGTCCCTTCCCCCAAAGGAGGGGCTCCCAGCTGTCCCATGGACCCTCTGACTTGTTTACCAACTCAGCTTGCCTGGGAGCAGAGCTAGGCAGGGCCTTAGTGAAGAGGGTGCAGGGCTGGCCCAGCCTGGTCGTGACACTGGGATAAGGAAGCCGGCTCTCCTCCCGCTACCTCCAGCTCACAGGGAAATCTGAAACAGCCTCTCCTCTAGGCTTCCAGGGACCTTTCAGCCACAGTGCCTACAATCCTATCACAGCACAGTGCTTGTCAGATAAGGCATCATCTTGGGTGAAAAATGTATATTTTCCCTTCTGTGAAACGCAAGCAGGATGAAATCTTTGTTTCAACGCCTGGCCACAAGGCCCCCCAGAAGCTTCTATAAACAAGGGGCTGACAGTTGTAGCTCATCCAGTAGTCCCAGAGCTTCCGTGCAGGCCACCCACCCCGGGGCTAGGGCAGTGGGGGCTTGATGACTAGGTTAGCTTGGGTGTCCCTGGGCAGAGGTGAGTCTCAGGTCCCAGGGCCTCGGGTCTGCTGCTGGGTGTGGTGAGTGAATAAGGAAGGCATGGGGTGCAGAATGAGCTCAGGTCCTGGCCGTGGGTCCTCTGGCCAGCACTGTGCCCCTCGGAGCCCATCTTTCCATGGGGTCCTTAGAGTCCTTCTCTTGCAGCTGTCGGGAGAATGAAACACAATGGAAAGCCAAGGGCCAGGACTGGGCACGAGGTCAGTGGTGACATGGTAAGGCCACACCATGTCCCCAGAGACATCTGTCCTCTGAGCCTTTCACCTCGCGCATGCCCATTGGACTGTCTCTCAAGTAGGAGGGGCCATGGGCGCCCCTCCCTGGTGGTCAGCAGTGGGATGACCACCTCCTAAGGCAGTGCATTCCCCATCAATGCACATGGCGGTTACTGAAGTGGGGCTGGGGCTGAGCCTGCTGGTGGGGAGACGGGAAGGCTGCAGTATCTGGGGAGCCAGGTCCAACCCCGCAGCCTGGTGGCCCCTTCCCACTCTCAGGGAATATCCTACACCTTCCTGAGCATTGCCCCAGGCCAGGACCTGCTGGGAAGGGAGCTGAGAATACCACAAATGGGTCCCCACCCTTGCAGGGCTCACAGGCTGAGGCTGCTAAGTAACGTCCATGTCTCTGTGACACTGGAACAGGTAGTCATGGGAAAGAAGGTTCAGGAATCCTTTGCTGTTTTCCTAACATCAGATCCCTCTTTTTCGTTAGCATGTCAGGAACGCCCCTCCCTTCCATGCCTGGAGACTCCTCTGTCTCCTTCAATACATATTTTTAGATTATATTTATTGACATAAAAATTATAAAACCTTTAAAACATCCAGAAAAATATAAAGAAACATACCAAATATCCATGTTCTCACCACTTGGATTTAACAAATGTGAACATTTGCCATGCTTCAGATCCTGTTTTTAAAACAAAATTGTATGACACAGCAATTGATGAACAGCTCATCAATACAATGGACTGTTATTCAGCCATAGAAAGGAATGATGTATGGACTGCTGTGGTGTGCATGAGCCTCGAAGACGTGATACTGAGTGAAGGAATCAGACACAAAAGGCCACAGATTGTCTGATCAAGTGGATTGAAATGTCCAACTCAGGCAAATCCACGGAGACAGACAGCAGGCGAGTGTCTACCGGGACCTGGGGGGAGGGGATGGGGAGTTACCACTTAGTGGGTTCAGGGCTTCCTCTTGGGATAAAGAAAGATCTTTTAAACTTAGGTCATGGTGATGGTGGCACAACTCTGTTACTAGAAAAAAAAATCACTGAATTGAACACTTTAAATGGATGAATGTTCTGGTATGCGACTCATATCTCTCTCTCTTTTTTTTTTTTTTGAGACAGAGTCTCTCTTTGTTGCCCAGGCTAGAGTGCAGTGGTACGATCTTGGCTCACTGCAACCTCCACCTCAAGCGATTCTCTCACTCACCTCTGCCCCCCAAGTAGCTAGGAATACAGGCACCCACTACCATGCCCAGCTAAGTTTTGTATTTTTAGTAAATGGGGTTTCACCATACTGGCCAGGCTGATCTCGAACTCTTGACCTTGTCATCCGCCTGCCTTGGGCTCCCAAAGTGCTGAAATTATAGGCGTGAGTCACTGTGCCCGGCCCCAATTTCCCCCTTTTTTGTAGGGTCCAGCCCTGCAGGGCCCCGTGAGTCTCTCTCTGCAGGTGTGGAGACGAGAAACTGTGGAAATAAAGACACAAGACAGCGAGAAAGAGAACATAGAGTTCAGGCCCAGGGGTCCACGGCCGGCCAAAGCGTGAAGTCCGGCAGTGGCCCCGAGTGCCGAGGCACTCTGACTTTTATTGCGCACAAAGCAGGGGCAAGGCAGGTAATAGTGGTCAGGGATAGGGTCAAGTAAATCACGTGTCTTGGAGACCTGGGCCCAAGACTTTGAAGAAGCCAAGGTGAGGAGAAAACCTAAGGCGTCAGCACTTTTTTCATACTTGTCAAGAAATAACAAGGTCACTAAGATTTATGTTACTGTTACTAATTCTTATTGTCTAAGAAAAAGAGGAACCAGGTGCAGAAGCAGAACTTGAAAGCAGCCACGGAACGTGACCGCTGAAGCACAGCACCACATAGAGACAGTTAAGTCCCCGGATGTCTGTGGGCCTCCCTGACAGCGTCAGGCCTGCCACAAAAGCTTGGGAGATCGGAGTTTTCTCCTCACTCCCCTGAGGAAGGAGACGTCTTGGCCATCTTGGACGTCTACTTCCCTAGCTGGCTGAACAGCAGGTGCTTTCACAGCGTTGACACAGTCGCACATCCAAGGCGTCCTCCAGCAGCCCTTATGCGGGTGTGACAGAGGACTTAAAGCATCTTGCCTTAGGGTCACCTCTTTTCCAATGCCACTTCAGTCCCATACTTCTTGACCTGAGACTTATTAGGAAGATTAAAGATTATATGATTATATAAATGTATATATTTCTGATTACATATGAATAGCTATGTGATTATAGTTATATATATATAGGAATAACTAACTATATCTCTAATTCATTTCTAATTTTAGGTTTATATGAGAACATGCTGAGGCTTCAGACCCTTGCCTCGGCTCTTGCGGGGATTCCCCTGCACAATTTTTATAGGGACACGGGTCATGCTGGATAAGGGCCTGAGCCACTGACCTCAGTTGAACTTGCTAACCTCTGTAAAGAGCCCATCTCCACATAAAGCGAGATCATTATTGCTCCTGTTGCTGTGGCTATTGATGCCGTTTGGGGCATTCATGTCAAGAAGGATGGACTGAGAGCGTCCATGACATTGGGATCTAGGCTAGCAGCATCTCCCTGGCCCTCTGAGAGGGTAGGCCTTCTGAGGCCAGGCCCCTCTCCCTTGGGTCAGGACCAACCACATAGTCCTGCTGAAAGCCAGCTCCCTCCCTTTGGTGACCATGGCCTCCTGAGGGACTCAGGGTTGGAAGAGCAGCCAGGAGCACCTCCAAAAGCCAGGACACGACCGAAGCCTCAGCCAGACCCCTTGCTCTCTGCAGAACCTTCCTGAGAAAGAGCAGGGCTCCTGTCTAGCTGTCCCAGAGGGCAGCCAGGTCCACACCCCCGACCAGGAACATCCCCACCCCCTCTGAAACTCCACTCCACATGGACCATGGCCGGCTCCGTTAAAGGGCACCCTCCGAAGCAGGCTCTGACATAAGGGTTGGGGACAAGCTGTTTTGGGGGACATATGATCCCAGGAAGCACCGGTAGAGGAGGGAGGAGGGAGGAAGGTCAAAGTGACCTACATTAGTGAGTGGAGCCTCTTGGGCCTGGCTCCCCTGGAGACTCTTTGCTCTCCCTCCAGAGGCCAGCAGTGGGTGTCACTCACTAACTCATAGCCCTCATTGCTCTGAGCTCCCAGGATTTCTGTCCCACCCCTCTGGAGGTGACAGGCACAGGAGCCCTGGGCTGGGCAGAGATGTCTGTCAGAAGCTGGAGAATGTCCCAAGCACAGGCAGCAAAAGCATATACTTCCCCTGCAGAGGAGCCGAGCTTGGGTCCCCTGAAGCACTTCTAGCTGTGCAGGTGTGGGCAAGTCAGAGTGAGCTGCTGCTAGAATGTTAGCTCCCTGAGGGAAGGGCCTGGGTCTGTTCTGTTTCCTGCTTTATCCCCAGAGCCCGGGGTCTGGCACACACAGTGCTTGGCTAATATTTGTAGGTAAATGCCTCATGCCTCTCATGGTGTAAATCTCATTATCGATCATTGCTACTGATTCACGCACACTTCCAATGTGCCAGGCACGACGCTGGGTGCTTGGCGCTCCATTTCTGCTCTGGATAATCCATTGTTGTTACAGTAGTAGAATCGCCCCCAAACATACATACGATGAAACGAGAGCAGAGCAACCAAGGTCACCCAGCCAAAAGCAGCAGAGATTTAAGCCAGGCTCCAGAGCCTGCATTTCTTATCCATTAAAAAAAACTAGGCCAGGTATGGTGGCTCACGCCTGTAATCCCAGCACTTTGGGAGGGCGAGGCGAGAGGACCTCTTGAAGTCAGGAGTTCCAGACCAGCCTGGCCAAAATGGTGAAACCCCTTCTCTACTAAAAATACAAAACTTAGCCAGGTGTGGTAGCACAGGCCTGTAGTCCAAGCTACACGGAAACTGAGACATGAGAATCGCTTGAACCGGGGAGGCGGAGGTTGCAGTGAGCCAAGATCACTGAGAATCGCTTGAACCGGGAGGTTGCAGTGAGCCAAGATCACACCACTGCACTAAACCTGGGCCACAGAGGGAGACTCTGTCTCAAAAAAAAAAAAATTATATGTGGAATCGAAGAAAAAAAGTCAAATATACACAAAGAACAAAACAAGCCTAGAGATCTAATGTACAGCACGGGACCCATAGCTAAGAAAGTTGCACAGTGTGTGGGATTCGTGTTGAGGAGATTTTAGCTCTTCCTGCCACAAAAGCAAAAACTACGGTTAACTGTTAATATCTCAGATGATAGATCTGTTTATTTGTTTCATTATAGTTATCCTTTTACTGTCTTTATATATGAGATAGCCTTTATATCTTAAATATACACAATAACATTTATTTATCTGTATATGTATGTATGTATTTATGTTTTGAGATGGGGCCTCACTCTGTAGCCAAGGCTGGAGTGCAGTGGCGTAATCACTGCTCACTGCAGCCTCAACGTCCCAGGCTCAAGTGCTCCTCCCACCTCAGCCTCCCAACTAGATAGGACTACAGGGGGTGCACAGTCACATCCAGCTAATCTTTGTATTTTTTGTAGAGACAGGGTTTTTCCATGTTGCCCAGGCTGATCTCCTGGGCTCAAGGGATCCTCCCACTTCAGCCCCTCAAAGTGCTGGGATTACCAGCGTGAGCCGCTTCACCCGCCTTTGCCTGTTACCGAAATTCAACCAGAGCCTGGCCTTTTCACCACCATGGTATGCTGTGTCATTTGGTTAATAAAGATCCTGAGCAAATTCTGGACCAGGTCCTGTGGAAGGGTAGGTGGAACTCAACTGCCATGCCCAGTTTTCGCAGCCCTACCCCATGGTTCCAGAGTGAGAGCTGTGTGCACGATTCTGAAAGCTGTGTGTGGTGCCACTCAGGAGCCAGGAGGACGCCGGGCCACACTGGCTGTGAATCCTGGCTCCCTGCTTCCTGGCTGTGCGAACGTGGGCCACTTACCCAGACCTCAGTTTCTCCATCTGCAAAATGTGAATAAGGATAATATTTACTCCTCAGACAGTTGTTGTCAGGATTAAGATACTTAAACCAGGTACGGTGCTTAAACCAGGTACGGTGGCTCAGATCTGTAATCCCAGAACTTCAGGAGGCCAAGGCAGAAGGATCTCCTGTCTGGGTATTCCAAGATACTGTGAGCTATGATCACACCACTGCCCTCCAGCTTGGGCAACAGAACAAGATCTTATCTCAAACATTTTTTTAAATTAAAGAAAAAGAGTCCATGCTGAGAATAATCCTGGCATTGGGCAAGTCATACAGAAGTTGATTTTATCACTTGTTTTTTTCTCTCTCATTATAAAAGTCACACGTGTGTGTGGTTGCAAGGTCAGGTGGTGATGGGCATTCTGGTCCTTTTTCCTGGAGCTGCTGAACCATCACAGGGCAGAGGGAGTCAGCCTTCCTCGGGCGCCTCAGGCAGCTGCCCTTGTCTGCCTGGACAGACTTGCCTCTGGGTGTGGCCATCGGGAAGGAATCCAGCCCCATCGCTGACAATGAGCTGCATTCTTCAGAGAGGCTGCCCCAGTCCCCTCAGCTGACGTAAGTCCCGGGCGTGGCAGGTGCACTCAGGAGGCAGGGCTGCCTGCCCAGTGACGGGTGGAGCCACATGCCTGCCCAGGGCTGGGTCCACCCATTGCGGCCCGGCCGAGGCCACCATACACATGGTTTTCAGCCATGCCTCATTTGTTTGCTGTGTGAATCTGGGCTGCAAAGCCTACTGCTGTGCACCACAGGACAGGGCCCTGCAGTGGTGACTGTACCTGAGGACTCAAGGTGGCTAGGGGAGCCCCAGGTGGGACTTGGCAAGGGAAGCAGGGCCTGTGGATGGATGAAGAGCTGTCATAGGGAAAGGCACACTCCCGAGTTCCTTCCAGGCCTCTCCAGACCAGGCCCACCACACACTGCCTGTGCAACCTCTGGTGAGTGACCTCACCTCTCCAAGCCTCAAAGTCCTGATCCCACCTTCCTCCAGGGACCATTGGGAGGGTGCAGTGAGAGGGTGAGTCTGAGGCCTCTGGGGCCTGGCAGGCTCTGTATGCACGGCAGCCACCTGCCCACACTCACCCCACACATCCGCTCATTCCAAAAACCTCCTGGGAAGGTCCACCATGCGAGGCACAGTGCCAGATAGAAGGGGACAGAGAGAAACAAGGTCAACAATCCACCCTGCTCTTGTGGAGCTGGCGTTCTAGTACAGGAGAAGACAAGGTGCTTCCGAGGAGGGAGCCATGCTCATCAGGCAATCCGCATCACTGCTCAGGAGGAGTGTGCAGAGCGAAGGAATGAGCGCCCAGTGTTTGAGGAGCAGAGCTGGCCTCTGGACACCCACTCTAGGGAGCAGGTTTTCCACCTCATTTTTAGGGCCCTAGGGGATCCCCTCCATTGCAAATGTATGGGGATGACATCAGCCTTTTACAGAGGGGAAGTTCTTCCTAAGAACAAACCAAAGTCCTTCTGAGGGACTTTGCAACTGAAGCTGAGCTTTCTCTCTTTTTTTTCTCGAGATGGAGTTTTGCTCTGTAGCCCAGGCTGGAGTCCAATGGCACAATCTTGTCTCACTGTAACCTCTGCCTCCTGGGTTCAAGTGATTCTTCTGCCTCAGCCTCCTGAGTAGGGGTTACAGGCGTGCGTCACCTGTAATTTTGTATTTTTACACACCTGGCTCATTTTTTGTATTTTTAGTAGAGACAGGGTTTCGCCATGTTGGCCAGGCTGGTCTCGAACTCCTGACCTCGTGATCTGCCTGCCTCAGTTTCCCAAAGTGCTGGGATTACAGGCATGAGCCACTGTGCCCAGCCAAGCTGAGCCTTCTCTTTTAGTCACCCTTGCCCCCCAGATCCAGAGCCAGCTGGTTCCTCCTGCCTTCTGTTCACAGCTCCAGGACAGCATCCTGGTGGAGAAAATGAAACACCAGGTGGCCTAAGGTATCTTCTCAGGACCCCAAGATGGAGCTATTTTATCAGCTCTGGGATGCGGTGAGAGGGACAAATCCCTGCAAAAGAAACTGGACTCAGGGCACTGAGGGAAGGCCAGGCCCTGCCTGAGTGCTCCACACAGGGACAGAAAGAGGGACAGTTGGGGGTTTTGTGAGGGAGGGGGTATGTGGGTGGTAGTAATGAGGGGTGTTCGAGACAGTGCCCAGTAACTGCCCAGTAACTAGGAAGGGGGGAGGATCAAGCAAGCCATAGATTCAGGCACAGCTGGATCCAGAGCTCCAAGGCTTGGGCTATGGCTGTTGCCCACCACCCCCTCCCCCGTGTCACCCAGGTCTCAGTCACCTTCCTCTCTATGACACAATCGCCTCCTCCCTAGGGCTCCCTCCTTCCACTCTTGTCCCCACAAATCCATTCTCCATGTATTTTTAAAACCATGCCACTCCCCTGCTTAGCTCCTTCCCCCATGGCTTCCTGACACCGTCTACATGAAGCAGAAACTCCTTACCCAGGCTTCAGAGCCCCCATTGACCTTCCCAATCCCACCTCACTCTCCTTTCCCTCACCGCCTCTGTCTTTCTGTCCCTCAACCACACCAAGCGCATCCCCATCTGGCCGACATGGCACCTGCTGTCCCCTCCTCCTGGTGCGTCACCATGTGGCTGCCCCTTCTCAGCAGGACAGCCCAGATGTTGCTGTCCTCGGCCATGCAGCCCCCAGCCGTCTGTCCACTCTCCACACTAACGCTGTCCAGCAGCTCCTTCTGTGACGGAAGTGCTCTTTGTCCACTGTCACCAGCCTCTGTCAGAAGTCACCAGACCCATGTGACTAATGAGTCCCTGAAATGTGGCTGATGCAACAGAGGAACTGGACTTTCAATTTTCAATTACTCCAATTACTTGAAACTCAGATGGCCACGTGGGGCTAGTGGCCTCCATTTGGACAGAACAACTCCAGTGTTCCACATGGTGTAATTTT
>CAUYQU010031219.1:0-20941 GCA_963574635.1 Cheracebus regulus | reverse complement strand
GAGCCGTCACCCTCACAGAGCCCCGGGTAAAGCTGACCATAGAGGTCCAGGAAGTTAATCTCCTGGACACTGCCTGGCCCTCTCAGTATTTCTCTCCTGTCCTGGAGGCTTGGTGCTTGTTAATTCTCTCCCCTCGGACTCTCCCTCTCCAGGTCCATCCTGGGAAGGACCATTTTCAGTTATTCTGTCTACCCCAATAGCACTTAAGGTAGTAGAAATACACTCATGAATTCATCACACTCGGAAGAAGCCTTGGCTACCTCCTGAGGAAAGTCATAGACCCTCCACTCCACAGCCTGAAGTTCCAGGAGACAGCCCTTCATTTCCCTGTGAGCCATTAGAAGATCTACATCTGCTTTTCCAACAAGATCCTCAGGGAATTAACCACGCATAAGTCTAATTTATATCCTGGCATTAATAGGACTATAACCCTCAACTTTGCTAGCTCTCAGACTCCGATTATCCTTTTCATAGTGGGAAGGGAACCTGTCTCCTCCTAGGAAAAGTGCTGCTGTTTGTAAACCCCTCAAATATTGTTTTGAACATAGAACTCAGGAATCAATCACACACAGGGCTAAAAACCTTCACGGAACAGTATTTTGAAGCTTGTTTAATAACTGACTGTCATGGCTCTGCTCTCCTAGGCTCCTTTATAACGATTCTATATTTGTTGGCCTCTGGGCCTCTCATCTTTAACCACCTTATCACATTCATTTCTTGTAGAACCATAAGGTCACAAATAATCCCACTGCTGGAACCCTGGATGTCCTTGGCTCATGGGCTCTATCATGAACCTCAGGATCAACCTGCACCCCTGAAAGGCTCCCCTCTGGAGGAAACCTCAACTGCAGGGCCCCTTCTATGCCCCATTTCAGCAGGAAGTAGTTAAAGATTATTGCACCCGTGTTCCAACTTGGGGTTCCAGTTTAGGGGATGGGAATGAGGGAAGCTGTTCTCTTTCCAGGGTCCACAGGGGGGCGTAGTTTTAAGGGCAAGAACTTTACAGCACCATGCCCCCCTCCCATCTCTCTCCATCTGGGAGATTTAATGGTTTATGTTTAAATTTTCCAGGAATGGTAAGAAACTAAGAGTCAATCACTCCAGCGGAAGTTCTAAGGAACTCCTTTCATTGACCTGAGGTCTTGGAGAAGGTGGGGGTTCCTCCCAGGTTCAAAGTCCCCTTCCTCCACACCCCTTCGGACTCCATGTTTGGGTCCCTTTCCATGAACACTCCCTTCGTGGAAGCCGTCTTTCTCTCTCCTGGATTCCCCCTCTGGCATCCCCTTGCACACTCTCATGGAAGCCTGTCTTCCCTCCTAAACTCCATGTCTCTATTCCCTTCCACTCAGTGTGGAAGCTGCTTTCCTCTCCTGGATTCCATCTTTCTGGATTCTCTCATTTAGTGTGAGAGTTAGCTGTTTCTCTCTCCTTCTCCTGTTTCTCTCTCTAAATAAATCACTTCCTACAAACACTTTTGAGTCCAGCATTTACTGTGCACTGCGCTATGGTCCCCTCTCTCATTCTTGAGAGGGCAGGAGACCAAGAACCTGGAGAAACATCTTCTCACAGGAGCTGAAGTCCCCCTGAACCCAAATATAACAGTTTGGTTGTGTCCCCACCCAAATCTCACGTTGAATTGTAACAATTTCTACATGTCAAGGATGGGAGCAGGTGGAGATAATTGAATCATGGGAATGCTTTTTCCCTATACTGTTCTCCAGGTAGAGAATAAATCTCAAGAGAGCCGATGATTTTAGAAGGGGTTTCCTGTTCACTTTGTTCTCATTCTCTCTTGTCCACCATATAAGATGTGCCTTTTGCCTTCTGCCAAGATTGAGAGGCCTCCCCAGCCATGTGAAAAAGTGTGTGAGTCCGTTAAACCTCTTTTCCTTTGTAAATTACCCAGTCCAGTGTATGTCTTTATCTGCAGCGTGGGAACAGACGAATACACCCCTGATGAGTATTTTGAGGGTGAAAATGAACGACTCCAGTAAATGTTTTGTATGCAGGAAATATGTATTTCCTAAAATAAAAATAAAGATACGTAACCTTATGTCATGAAAAAAATAAAGCTCATACATTGGCAATTAAAGATGTTCATAAATATGTAATGTCAAAACCTCAGCATTTTAAAATATTAGCAATCAAAAATATCTTTTAAATTCTCATTTAAAAAATATTTGGTAAATAATTTAGATTCCACAACAATAACTACTGTGTCTCCTAAAATTTCAAGTATAAAACTCTCATTTCTCCAGTTCATTTTGGTAAGCTCTGATTGAATTATTGTTATATGTTTGATAGTTATAAGCTTATTTAGTGGCAGTGGGGAAAGAAGACATAAGACATATGTTCAAGCTGGAAATAAAGACAACTAAATGACACTAAAATAATTTTCATAATTTTATACATATTTTGTTGAAAATTTTTAAATGGGAGATTAACAAGAAGATCTACTTTGTAGCTTCTTTAGAGAAACAAATTCCTTAACATCAACATTTTACTTAACAGGATCATTTAGTTGAAAAGTAGCATTAATTTTATTTTGCTTTTTTTTTATTGACATATGAAAATTGTACATACTTATGTGATAGGTAGTGATGTTTGGATACATAATATGTAGTGATTAGATTAGGGTGATTAGCATTTCCATCATGTCTAATGTATTTATTATTTCTTTGAGTTGGGAACATTCAATATCCTCCTTCTCGCTATTTTTCCCCCTGATATTTGTCTAAACACTTCTCACTTGTTGCACTACCTTGGATAAAACCATTGGCACATCTCAAGTGAATAATGTTACCTTCTAATCTTTCAGTTATTTCTTACTTTTATTTCTTTTGTTTCTTTTCCCACCTGTGGAATGTAAGAAGTCTGGGGTAAAAACCTTTAGTTGTTGTTGATACTGATATGTTCTAAGAATCTAAAGAGGACCCAGCAAGTGGAAAACACTTAATAAATGTTTGATAAGCAAACTTAATTAACAAATGAATGAATAAGGAAACTTCGGTCTCCTTCACTCATTTGTTGTTACTGCCCTGACATTCAAGTTTGAGTCCTCTATTTTAGACCTTATTGACCCTTTTGTGAAATAGAAGTTACGGCACATAGTGAAAGAGAAAGTGATTTTAAAAAACAAATTAAAATATATAATACTGAGACAAAAATGAGAATGTCAATAAATATATGGGTGTATTTAATAGCTAAAATGCACATTTCTATAATAAAATTTTAAAAAACTTTTAAAAACTATCTTATTTACTTCTGTATTTTTAAGTTGGCACTGTTAAAAAAATTTGATTTGCATTTGGTATTGAACATTTATTCATTAACAGTAAATGACAACTGCAAATACAGAGTAGCAGACTATCAAGCATTAGAATTATAAATAAAGGATCATAATTTTTACTTGTTTATATTTAATCAGAATTGTTTCAAAATTATGCTTGTGCATTTAAGGTTTTAAAAACTGAAAATTTCATACTGGATTCGTCTCCTGTTTCTTAAAAGATGACCAGTGAATAAGAGCACACATGAATGCTAAAACCGCTTGCACAATCATGTTTGTTTTCTTAACTTTAAGCATGGACAGTTAAATCTGTGACATGTGGTTAGGTTGAAGCCAAAATGACACACTGCTTGTGAAACATCCCAGAAGAAACTGTTGCAGTTTTCTTCCAATATTTGAACCCTCTATTTTGTATGGTAATAAACCTTTTTTTTTTTAACTGTATAACCAGTGTTTAATCTCTACACATGAAGCAACAGAATATAACAGAAGTTGGACAAGTAGATCTCATAGAATAGCCTCAATAGACATTGTTTTGACTGGCATATTAATATTAAAAACTAAAGAATCAGAAAAGCTAGAAAGCAGAAAAAGAGTAAATGTTGCTTTTTCAGAAAATAGTAACAATATTCAAAATGAATTATTTAAAATATATTTATATACATTTATATATAAATATATATATTTAGAAAGTGAAGGCTTATTTTTTCAAATGTTTCAGAACTTTATAAACTTTAAATAGTGATTATTTGAAAATCAAAACCTTAACATTTAAAATATGTTCATTAATTTTCCCCATCAGTTTGTTTAACTCTATAGTATTTATTTTTAATGAGCTATGCAATGGTTCACTTCATATATGAATTCATTATTAGCCTCTGCTAATGGCTTTTTCATAAAAAGATTAGTATTTAGAAAATCAAATTAGAACTTAATTAATACACATTAACAACAACAACCAAAAAACCCAAAGCAAGGGTGATTAGATATAATTTTTGAGCCATTATTTACAAAGTAATACTGATGGTACTTTATGTTAAAAGTGTTTTTCTTAGAATGTGTTAACTTTTGCAAAATTGAGGGCAAATAGGTAACTAATGCGTTATTTGGGTTTTGTAGTAATATATTTCTTGAAAGATGCTATGCTTTAAAAAATTGAGATATTGAATCAGGTTGGTTTCTAATAAATATTTGACCCTGTCAATGATATTTTCAGCCAGTCTTTATGGAACAGACAATAATCTTCATAAATAATAGTATATTTTTATATACACCATTGTATTTATCAGGGTTCAAAAACTTTCTCTTTCCAATATCATGTTTCTCTAGTCCTATAATATACCCTTCACAATAGCTATACTATGTTAAAGGTAATTCCTGGAGTACATCATGCCATTTGATGCTTTATGCTTTGTCTATGGCCCGAATTGTTGCCTCTCATTTTCTCTATGTAGACAAGTCATACTTGTCTTTCAAGATGCCCAAATATCTTTTTCCTAGAAGTACACTGTGCATTTTCACTCAGATTTCCTTTTAACCCAGGTCTATGTTTCCTTATGGTCTCCATATTTAGTGGTTGCTATGCTATTTTATGGTTGTTGAATTACTATCCTGTATCTCTCACCTCACTTTGACCTGGATTCATTTGCTCACGACCAGGCTCTATTTGGCTTTATGCATGTAAGATGAAATATGCACCTGAAATGAAGCAGTCAATTGATAAAATTGTACTGAACCAACAATAAATTCGGTTTATTAATTTGATTTGGAATTTTAAAATCTCTACATAGCAATGCATCAGTTCTTCCTTGCATTTGATTTTTAAAATTACAATGTAATACATGCTTTTCATTACAAGTAAAGATATATAAGGATGTATAAGCAAAACTGATCACCAGCCTCTCTTTTTCACAAATTAAAGAGGTTTTGTCAGTGTTCTGTTTCATAAAAGTAAAATTTGTCTATTGGCAGTATGAATAACTTTTCCTAGAAAAAAAAAGGTATAAATTATCCATAGACAAGTGTTTTATGCTTTACTTCTAATCCATTTTATATTATCGTCATCAAGCAATACTATCATGTTGAGATTATCTGTCATTCTACATATGCTTTTAAGACATTTTATATTAATTTGGTAGTTTAGATGCATATGGATTTTATATTTGTACATGCCGTGAAATAAAGGTATATTTTTATTCTTTTTCAGATAAATGTCCTTTAATAAATCACAATATGCATAGAAAAACTGCTTACATTATATAGTAATTTTATTTATATTTTCTTTAAGTGATTTTTATTTATTTTAAAATATTCTGCTGACTTTTGTGCACTTGTTATTTGTTGTTTGAGATTGAAAGAAGTTCTTATATATTTAGAAGAATTCTGATTATTCTAGAGCCATTGTAGCACAGAATCAGCAAAACCAGTTTTGATCTATCAACAATTCCCCTCAGTGAGCAGTCAGTGTTAGGCTCATATCATCTCCTTTCAGTCCTTCCCACTTATAAAAAATCAGTCAATCATGGATAAAATCACTCTAACAAGAACATTTTTGAGTGACAGTGCTTCAGTAACACTGACCTTCAAGTAACCTTACTTCAATAGATAATATCAATCCACTTACATCTCTGATAGTCTTCCAAATATCTTATATAACAATGCTGTTCAAGAGAAATTTCTACAATAGTGGAAAATAAGTGTATCTTAATGTTCAATGTGTTAGCTACCAGCCATGTATAGGTATTAATCATTTGAAATGTGACTGGTGTGGGTCACAAAACTAAATTTTTAAACGTATTTAATTTTCATTTTTATTTAAATTCTTATAAGTACATTGGTTAGTGGCTACGGCTATCAGATTGGACATCACAGCCTATAAGATCAACAATCTGTTCTGCTTCAAGAGAATGTCTGACCAGCTTAGATCTTTCTTTTTATTATAAGAGATAAATTCACATGTGTTGTTAGATTTTACATCATTTAATGAGAATTATGGAGATCACACTAAAGATTCTTTTATAACACTCATTTGGCAGAATTTCAGGAAATCCTTGGACCAACAGGTGTTCTCAATAAATCCCTTGTGCCCAGTCTTCTTTTGTCCTTTAGATAGGTTGCCAGATGAATCAGTCTAAACTGTAATATAAGCTTAGATTTGTTTGATTGACTCTAATTATTCGGTTTATTCTGTTTGAGAATGTGTAACCAAACAGGTCAGTTCTGTAAGGATCATTATTCATAGGGTTTTGTATAAGGTAACAAGATCTAGAGATTTTATGAATTGAGTGTTAGTTAAGTAAGATCATTAGACGCTTTTTCTTATTAAGCTGCTTATTTTCTTTAGTTTTGCTTTTGTCTACTTGTACAAAGTTGCATTTTGTTTGTTTCTGTATTGTTTAGAAAACTCTAATGCCATATTTTGACTTAGTATTGTTTGCTAGTGAAGTTTATATTATAAATCAGCATAATTTTAAAATAAAACACCAAGCTTTAAACTCAATAAGTAGTTCAGTCTCTTAAAAATCCGTTTATCAGAATCCTAATTGTTCAAATGACTGGACTACGGCCTTTTCTAGGGAACATCAAATTCTAAAAGAAACGTGAAAAATATATACAAAAGTATATAGTTATATGTATTTTGAATATATATAAAATCTGTATCCATAAATGTCAGCTTTTAAAACAATTCACTCATTCTAAATGCTCTAAAATCACAGTTTAATTTTAAGAATAAAAGCAATTATGAATCACCTAATATTTTCATGCTGTCTTAAACATCCTGGTTTATATAAGTATTCCCCAAGGTAAAAGTTCAGAAGCTACTCTACAATATTATAAAAGTGACTGTAGAAATATCATAAATATTTTTGGCTCATGCCAAATATGCTGCTTATACAAAATCTTTATAAAGGATTTCTAATAAAGTAAGATTAAGAAATGATAAGAAATTCAAACTGATAAAGATTCCATTATAGGTACATAAAATCTGGCCTGTTGAATTCTTTTAAAAACTACATTAGGAATTTTCAAGTCATAAAATCCATGAAGATAAGATTGGACAAAATCTGAATGTCCACCTCATAGCATCAAATAAATCTCAACTAGACATGAAATAACCATATTATTAGGTGCAACCTAACCCCGATATTAAACATTGATGGAGAAAATTTTTTCTAAGATGGCAGGAAAATAGTGTTAGATTATGTTCTTTCTACCTAAAACATTTTTGCTTTCAATCCAATGATATGTTGCATATTCAATTCGTACTGCTTTTCATAATTGTGACTTTTGTCAGACTTTGCCCTTTACTCTAAAACCTTTTTGTCTTATCATTTAAACTCCTCTGAAAATCTAAGGCATTCTAGTAGAACTCAAACGTCACTCCCGTTAAAGAATCTAAATGGAGGCTTTTTGGAGAACCTACAGAAGTAGAAGATGCATGAAGTTGATTGTTAATCTATGGTCCCCAAAATAGGCAGAGGGCCACATAAAACAGAAATCTTGCCAAAACCATTAGAACAAGGTTATCCTATCTATTTAACTCTACTTTATATATTTTTGTTTGTACATTTTCTTTGCTAATTTAAAGTTAGATACTCTGAGTTAATAGAGCATCCTAAGCTTTAGTTACTCTAGGTAATCACCAACCTAACTCAATAATCTAGTAGTCCCAAAATGGTTAGCTATCTGTTGCTCAGGGTCAGGAAAGCTTTAGCACTGTCATGGTCCTGTGATTCAAGTAATAATCCAAATATTAAAATATAAATAAACATTGATCAATATGCCAGGTGAAAATGAAATCTCCACAGAGGAAACTTCATTTTCAATAAAAATGAATTATGGGAATAAAGATTGGAACAAACTTTGTTGTTCTCTCTGATATGGTTGACTAATGAATACAAAAAGGGTTCACAAACATTGACGAAGACTCACTAGTCTGGAGCAATAGAAACAAGTCATCATCAGAACCAGATTTAAACCTGTTCTATGGACCAATTCATCTTAGTGAATTCAGTTTCGCAAGCAGCCAGTGATGGGCTGTCACTTCTGAAAGCTTGCCAGTCAGGAACAGGCTCACCCCAGAAAACACACCTCTAAGTGTCACTTATTCCATGAAACTCTCAGCAGAGTAACCACTCTTCTACGTAGGGTATTAATCTGTTTGCACACGTGACACTTCACAAATTCTTTCTTCAATGTAATTCTGCCCTTCTTAAATTTATTATTTTCTTAATCCAGAACAATGGTTTCTGACAATTTAAAAATTTCCCTTAAATCATATCCTTTTTTCACAAAAACTCCTAATTTAGTGCTTTAGTGACACATCACTAAGTATATTAACATTATCCATTCCGAATGTTTTTCCTTTATTTTATTTTAGTCTATCTGCTGATTTATATATTGTTCCATTAGAATTATTTGTATTTTGTTTCAAATGCTTTTGTTAGTAATATATTATCTCAAAATATTTATTTTATACTGACAAATTGTTATTTTATGAATGTATTTATCTCACAGTATATATTAAATATTAAAGTATTTTTTATTTGTAAAGAACTCAGAACTTGGGGTATGGAACAAAAATGTTTATTTTGTTGTTGCTGATGTTTTATGAATTTTTAAAATTGCTTTGTTTCCTTTATTTGTATTTTAGGCTTCTCTCTTTTATATAAACACACATATTAGTATAAAAGCTTTTATTATACCTCAGTACATAACTAATTTTAAGTGAGTTTATGTATATCTGTATACTTATACACACATACACACGTGTATGTTCTCTCTATATATACACACACACACATACACACACAGGCATTTATATATGTTACACACATATATAATATGTTGGGTGACGGAATTACAAACAACTTTAATACTTTTTGCTATTCTATTAATTTCTAATTGATTGGAAATGAGCATGTATTGATTATTATTTGTAACCAAGAGAGTATTTATTTCCCTGGCATTTTGGTGTATACAGTATAGAAAAATAAAACAATAAACCCAAATTTATTTTTAAATTATATGGTTTTGGAATATAGGTCTCAAGAGAAATAATAAACTCCAATAAAGCAAAAAGCACAGAAGTGCAATAAACTTTTACCTTTATAAATAAGGATATACCGACTTAACTTTAATATACTTGAACACATTTGCTTACTTGAAGGTAAAGAAAAATTTAAGTAGTACTCCTTGAGTGCAGGTTACTTGATTGAAAATATTTAAAAGGAAGTCTAAGTAATATAATATTCTCCTGCTCTCCATAATAAGGAAAAGTTATCATAACAAATGTAATGCTGACAGTTTTTTCTCTTGAAGGATAAATAACATGCTCATGTATTCTTGCTGAGAGCAAGTATCTCGTGTGATCAAGAGGAGTTTCTCTAATTAATTTTTAGAATTTTTTACATAGAAGATAATAGAAATGATAATAGTAATACTTAAGAACTCAAGTTCTACACTTTCTCTATGGACTTCATTTAAATTCTAGTGATTTCAAACATTTTTACTGTACCCTCCAAAATGAGAAGCAAATTTGATCTACCTTTCACTCTTACTGCTTAGAGAAGCATAACATATTAAGTGTAAAGGAGACTAAGATAAGTCCCCTGGCTGATATAAGATGTAGTGGAAGCAGGTCACCTGGCTGGCTCTTATAACTTGCATATGGCAATGCAGAAATTCTCTCCAGTAGATGAAAGGTAATATATAGAATTTGTGGAAGGCCTACATAGGAGAATCAGTTATGAGGATCCTAGGTGTGGGAGCACTTCTTTTTTTTTTTTTTTTTGATTCAGAAATTAACTGTTTTTCATCTGATGAGTAGATCTTGGTTTCCTAAGCCCTTGAAAAAAGTAAAAGCACCTGAATGTAGAGAACTAATTAGCTACCTGAACTAAGATGATTATCATGACTTGTGTATTATTAATGCATCAAGTCAGCAATTTAGAGTAGCCATCAGTATTCAAGACACATTGGCAGCCCACACCCCCAGTGTGTGAACTCCTGACATGTGGCCATCCCTCCTTTAATGCACACACCCACACACACCTGTAGGTGCAAAAACATGCAAACACACTACATGTTTCAAATATTTCTCCTAGGAACAGATTACAAAACCTCCCAGCAGTGGAATTTTACGTATTACCTATACTACCTTGTCTCTGGAAGGAGATATATCCGTAGCTATTACTCCAACAAATTCCTGTTCAGTGCTAAAAATGTGAACCAGGAGGAAAAAACAAAACAAATAAGATTTGGAAACTGCAATGACATTTTGGGGAATAGTTGGTAGTAGAAACCTTAGAAATAATACAGGGAAGCAGACTAGATGTGACCATCTTAATGCACTGCAGAGTTTCTGTGTCGGTCATTCATTCACTTGCTATCCCAGGATACCAAGGACTGAAGAGACCTCAGCTATATCAACTTAACTTTACTAAGCTGATAAATCTGTGTTCAGTGGCCTGTTGACAGATCTGAAATCTTCATACTCCCTAAAATTCAGCAAGTCTCTTGGTTGCCCATTTATCTTATGGGATCATTTTCTTGTTGTAGGGGACAATGGTTGTTGTTAATTAACATGAATAACATATTCCTGATTTGCTTTCAATTTCTGCCATGCTTCTGTCAGTAATACTAAGTAATTAACATATTTTTAACATTATGATATCTTACACATTTTGCTTCTGATTATTGCACTCACTTTAGATGAAGAGAAATAAAATAATTTTAAGGGTCTCATACAATTCACCGATCTTGCTATAGCCCTTTCTATCCAGAGGCGGCTGCTTTCAGTGAATTAACAAATGGTTTAATGAAATTCTAGTACCCTAATATTTAGAAAAAGACCTTACAAATTTGAGGTGTAGTATCACCCACAACTAAAAATGGCTTTTTCTCCTATAATCAGAATATATGTGTCATGGATCAAGAAGTTTCAATTATCATTAACACAGAAAATGAAATTGAAAAATGATACCTTGCATGATTTTCTAGGAGGATACTTGCAAATATTTTCTCCCTAAAACCATGATCCTGGTCTATATCTATAATCTGTATGGAGGACAATAATAGGAGTTAGAATATATTGAGTAGTTGGTGTGTACAAAATGCTCTGCTGATGTCCATATAGAAAAATGCATTTAACTCTCATGAGAATCACATGATATAGTTGCTGTTATCTTTCCATTATGTATGTAAAGAAATTGAACACAGTAAACTTACATGTATTATTCAGGCACATATATGTCATATATGTTAAATTTTAAAGGCAATCTGAATAGAAATACCATGCTTAGAGTCACTATATCAAACTGCTTCTCAAATAATGGCATTTCTTAGGGTGTGAGCAGTTCACTGTTGTTGATTTTATAGTTTTTTGCTATTTGCGGGATGTTTAAGTGTTAAAAAGAGGTGCTCATTTATACTGAACAATGAGCAGCTATTAGTCAATAAGCACGTCTCTTTTTTTTCTGTATGTTTTGAATATCCTTTTTATTTGGGAAATGTCCTCATGTTGTTACTTGCTTCCTTAGGCAGAATGGAAATCTGCATTTTTTCCTTCCTGTGAAATAGAATACAGATATATGACCCAAGTTCCAAAACTCAGATATATGATTAGAAATATGTTTTAATTTACTTTATAAAGAAATGCTCTTTTGAATCATGTTATTATATAAATTTATTTATAACATAGTTTATTTAAGTGAAAAATAATTTTTGACTATGCAGTTGCAAGTTTTATTTTTTATTATTGCCAACCTATAAACAATTTTATAGGAAGCAAGAAATATGGATTCAGTTTTCCTGAAATTTTAGAAATTAGCAAATTATTTTATTATTATTATATTATTATTATTTTGAGATGGAGTTCTGCTCTTGTTGTCAAGGCTGTAGTGCAATTGTGCAATCTTGGCTCACCACAACCTCTGCCTGCCAGTTTCAAGCAATCGTCTTGCTTCAGCCTCCCGAATAGCTGGGATTATAGGCTGCACCACTGTGCCCAGCTAATTTTGTATTTTTAGGAGAGACAGGTTTCTCCATGTTGATCAGGCTGGCGTCAAACTCCCGACCTCATGAGATTCGCCCACCTCGACCTCCCAAAGTGCTGGGATTACACCTTGTCCAGCCTATACCTTTATGCAGCTGATTGCCTTCATATTTGTTACTGTCAATTGCTCTGCTTTAAACTTTTTTGAAGAATATCCACAGTGACATAGAGAAGCAATAAACAGGCATATAGTTTGAGTAAACTTAAAAATCTAACAGGAATATATATTTTGTATATATTCTGATTTTAAAAATTATTACATCATGATTTCCATTGGTTAAACTGAAAAAAGGGCTGTGTGAAACTAAAGAAACTAAACTAAGAGACCTATTTTAATATTAAAAAGAATATGTTTAAAAATTTTTTATTAAAATGTTTTGTCTAATAAATAAGCATTTATCCTATCATATATTTTAATTCCTTGCTAATTCCACTAATTCAGTTTTTCAGAAAATTACACATTTCAGGTCTCTTGTTGCCTAGGCTGCCTGATATATTACACTTAATTTTCATGTAACCCTTGAAGACTGCGTGGATATGGTAGAAACTGGACTGAGTTTAGCTTGTCTGAGTGGGACCAAGTCTGTGTTAGAAAAGGAGAGAGAAATGGTATCCATAAAAGGAATGATGAATGTTAAAAGTCTAGAAAAAATAATCAGAAAATAAAACACAGCGTAAGGACATCTCTGTATCAGGCAATGATGTTGTTACAATGATTTTTTTTCTTTAGAGGTTGAGAAAGGAACTTATGATTTTTCATTATTTCATGTAGCATCTATCTGTATGCCTCTATCTCCGTATCACTACTTATATCTCTGTCTATCCATCTGTAAGATTGCTATTTAGTGAGTGATCCACCAAAGGGTTCTTTGGTAATGTTGCTAAGCAACATTTTATCTGCTTTATCTTATGAAGGGAAAATTAATAGGACCTTTGTCTATTTCAGGACCTTAATTAAAAGCCTATTAGATTTAAACAATGTTAATATGCATGTATAAAAATTTCACATAGCTATTTTATATATAGTGTAAACCTTTGTCTAAATTTTCTACCAGAGCTCACAATGAGTTCTTCCAGTATTTCCATAAATGATCCCTAATAGATTATTTTATTAGAGGGGAACAAACAGAAGTTAACTGTTAGATTTTTTTCCTAATGCATTATACTATCAATTAGATTTTAATGACAAACAATGTATTTATAAAATATACTGAAACCTGAAATAAATAAGTGAAATAAATACATTTTAGCTAACTTAAAAAAATTAGGTGTGCATTATTAAATATTTTGGTATTTCACATTTAATTTTTGTAATCTGATAACTGTGAAATAATATCTCACTTTTGTTGTGATTAGCATTTCTATAATTCCTACTAAATTTAATCATTATGTCATATGTATGTGGTCATTCATAATTGTATTTATGTTGTACACCTGGTCATGTGTATGTCTTTTGTTCTTTTTTCTATTTCTTAAGGACTCAATTTTTAATATATATTCTGCATACTAAAAATCTTTTTGGTTTATAAATACTAAATACCATTTTGCTTTTGAAAAATGTACATATGAGTTATAAAAATATACTACCTCTAATTTTTTACTCACTTTATGATACTTTTTTATAAACAAAAGTTCTTAGTATAATGTAGATCAGTTTACTCTTTTCATTGTCATTTGTGTTTGCCTTATTTAAGAAATCTTTTCTTACACTGGTGTTATAAAGACATCCTTATATGTTATTTTCCAAAGATTTTATACTTTTTGGTATTTATATTGTCAATCTCTGCAACTGTTTAGTCTGTAAAGTAGAAGTCCAGTTTCATTATAAACCATGGTGGATACCCATGTTCCCAGTAACTTTTATGGATCAATACATTTCTATCAGACTGATTAACAATGCTCTCCCATGATCTATTAAATAACTTTGTATGAGAACTTACTGTTGCAGCTATTGTTTTTCTGTTCTGTTTCTCAGGCTGCTTTTCTATGCCAGCACTAATGCCACATAAAACTTGGTTTGGCAAGGGATACTGCTTTTGACCCTCATAGTAGATATATAGAGTTTCTAGTATCCAGTTTCACGGTTGCGTATGAGCATATTATAGCTTATAAAGGTTTGTTCCCTAACCCTAAAAAGCCCTACATATTCTTCAAGATCCTGGATTCCAGCCACATGAGAAAATTCTAATTTAACTCTTAGGTTCTATTGGCCACTGAGTTTAAGAGTTCCTCAGAGTTTGAGGTGCAGAATGGTGTCTTTTTTTTTTTTTTTTTTTTTTTTTACTGTTTTTTTGGTTTCCATTACAGGTTTCTACAATGTAGACTCTGTCATTTTTCATTCTTATTTCATGTGTGGGCTATCATTTTGGTGTATCTGAAGTGAACAGAAGAAGAGGGTTTCAGCATATACTTAATCTCATGTATTAAAATTAAACCCATTGTAAGCCTTTCATTAGATATGATTAAAATTTGGTTATGTTTATAAAATACATACAAATTTAATTTAAGCATGTTTTTGGTAGGACACTGTAATCATATCAAGTTAATAATACTTATATTACCTCTGCAATAATAAATTAATATTTTCTTTCAATGCATTTTCCCCAAATATGGTTTGAACTCTGGAAATATTTTTCTTGCTTAACAGACACATTTTTATTAAAAATAGTTTTATCTACCTTTCTAATACACTTTATTAGTCTTTTTTCAATTACCTCAATTAATTTTTATTAAACATGATCTCTTAATGCCTTTAGATTGTGTCAAAATATTAAAATTTCCCCCCAAAGACAGATTTCAATGTAATCAAATACTATAAGGACAGTAAGGGTATGTTCATAATTTATTTTGTGCAAAGTGACATCATAGGAATATAAAAATACCACAGCATCCTACATGAACTATTTTAAATATAATAAAGTCTTTTTATTTATCACACCATTGTTGCATTACTATAAAGAAATATCTGGGACTGAGTGATTTTTAAAGAAAAGAGGTATAACTAGCTCACCCTTCTGTAGGCTGTACAGGAAGTATGGTGCTGGCATCTGCTTGGCTTCTAGGGAGACATCAGGAAGCTTACAATCATGGCTGAAGGTGAAGGTGGAGCAGGCACTTCATATGGTGAAAGCAGGAGTAAGAGAGAGAGACAGAGTTAAGGGGAAGTGTCCTCACTTTTTATGATCAAATTGAGAACTAACTTGCTATTGCAAAGACAGTACCAAGCCATGAGGGATCCACCCCCATGATCTAAACACCTTCCACCAGGCGCCACCTCCAGTATTGGGGATTACATTTTAACTTGAGATTTGGGTGGAGCAAATATCCAAACTATATCTTTTTCTACATACACTTTCAAATGTGTTTTTTTCCTAAAGTCTTTTTATTTTACAATCAGAATTCTTAAAATAATTGGAAAGAACTTTAATATATTTTTTCAGCCTTCTGCCAGTTTTCAGAAGAGATATTATTTGCTTAAGATTGTTATTTTCTTAGAAGGAACAAAATTGTTTCAATTATTTAAATCCAATTATGTATATTTTACATCTAAATTCATCCTCAAAGGAAAATCAGTAAATTAGGGATATTATTATAACTTGATAGAGATTTCTCAGTTAGCAATGAAAGCTCATTCCATCACCCAGGCTAAGAAATATCAAGCACCACTTTCGGGTAATAGATCTGGCCTCTTTCAGATCAACTCGGCACCAGCTTGACCTTACATTTATACCCATGTGATTTAAAATGAAAATCTCATTTCTTCTGGAAAGAGATGTGAATTCAGTGTGTACATAATGTTAAAATTGAATGTCATAAGGAGTAAAAAATATTGTTTTTGAGAAATAGTATGATGATGTGTAATATATATCTTTGTTAGTTTCTCATTGAAATAATGGGACAGTTTCACTGATAGCTCATTTATATGTATTATTGAAATTTAAAATGGTTAACTTATTAAAATGTAATAGTAGAGATCATTGTCTCTATGGCTACAGAAGGTTACATATTTTGTTTCCAAGAATAACTCATAATCCCATTCTTTTTTTTTTTTTGGTAACTTACATTTAGAGCTTTTTAATATTCCATTGAACAAAATTTGAACATTGTCTTTATGTTCACCATGTAGTATTATTAATCTGAATGTGAGTTATGTAGGAGTTTTCATTATGCAGGACAGAGCCAAAAACATTCAAAGAAAAATTTTTTTAAAAACTCTTTAGTTTTCTATTTAGTAGTCATGAAGCAGTTAGTTCTTCCTTGCTATGATAGGTACTGCTAAATAAGTGAGCACTGTTTTTTGTTATTGGGCAATTTTTATCCCAGGAAGTAACAGAGATATTTTAGAGACAAACAACAACCACAAAAGAAAGAAAAATGTCCAGGCAGTTATCTGTGTGAAAGAATTTGTTTTGTGTACTAAACCAATAATTCAAGAAGAGTGAAAGAGAAAAATGTTGCTTATGGAAGTTAGATCACCTGAAGTCCTTATGTTAAATGGATTCCATTGCAATAGAAATATTATTGCTCTTATTATTATGTTCCTTAAAATTCATAAACCTCTGAATGCTTATGATGTCACAACTATGCTAAATGCATCATCCCACAAAATTCTGTCATATTAACATCACAATAGTATGTAAGATAGCATTATTGCCTTTCATTTTATAGGTGAGCAAAATGAGTCTCTGAAAGAGTCCGTCATTTGTCCAAGTCATATGGTTAATAAGTGTTACATATGGACACCACCACCAGCCTAACTCTGAAGCCTGACCTCTTTACAATGGAGAAATTAGAATTATAAAGCAATACACATAGGATGGATGAATTGTGTAGACAAAGTATTAACTCTGTTGTACATGTTAGTTATGGAAAAGCAGCTATGAAAGAAGCCAATGCCAGTCTGATGTAGACCTATATACAACACAGAAATGAATATAATAGCCTGCGGTGAACCCTTAAAAGCCCTCAATCATATGGACCTGATAAAGAGATTCTGATAGTGCTCTTTCTTAGCAAACCACAAGAAATTTTCTGTTCTTCCGAATACCAATGCCATAGTCTACCACCAGACATTTTCACATGTGATCCTTCTGCCTGGAAGGCTCTTTCCCTTTCTTTGCCTGGTAATCCTAATTACTCTTTTATATCCTAACTCAATACTAACCTTATTAAAGAACCCTCCAGAAAATCAATATTATGTCACATCCCCAATTGGCACCTGCACCTTTCTCATTTACCTCCTCTCATGCTGCATTTCTTCGTATCACGTAACACTATGTAATTTATGTATTTGGAGTATTTTCAGCATCACAACTCATGTGTCCAACAGATACATTTATCTGGGTTTGGTCAGTGCTGCATCTGGAGCATCTTAAATGTGCCTATTAACTCATGAATGCTCAATGTTTGTTGAAGGTTTCACTAAGTGGAATTAATTGTGTGAAATTTCACACATATATCTATATCTTCTCTTAGATTCTAAGTTTGTGAAGAAAAAGATCACAGGGATTTTTGTTCACTTACTATAGTGTCAGGTGCATACGTGGCCCTCATTAAGTACTTAATGAAAGAATGAGCATTTTTTTTTCAGACTCAAGAGTGCAGGACAAGTTCTCAAATAACCTTGGTGGCCCAGTTCTCCCCTTCTTTCTCACTGTAGCTTTCAGAATGTGCTGAGAATGCAACAACCTAATATAAAGAGGAACTGGTCCAAATAGCCCAGGCTTTGTTCCCATCCCTCCTACAACAGAGTGACCTGCAGTGAGTTAGCCCAGAGGTCAAGTCGCCCTTGGGTTATAAAATCCAGGGCAGAACACCCTTTCAAGGTCCTTCAGCTAAAGTGCAATGTGAGAACTTGCAGACACAACTCCATCTGCCTTGGGCAGTTTTGCTGAGCCTTGAGGGATAGGCTCACCACGAACCATATACTTCTAGTGCCCATTATTGCCTATGAGTAAAAAGTTGCTTGGCTTAAAGTTTGATATGAATATTCGTTCTCTTATGACTTATGCACGTGGATTTAGATTGGTACATGGTATGGGTGAGTATTTAGAGTCCTCTTCTGGAATTGATACCTGTGCACACATGCTTCACAAGGCCCCTCCTGTTTTGACTGAGAATGCCACAAATTAGAGTGTATTCCTTTTATATGTGTACCATAAGGCTCTAATTCATTTTAACACTGATTACTCACAATAACATCACGACAACATCAGTAACAAGAACTTACTCTGATCCAGGCAAATTTTAAATATTTGTATTTTATTAAAAATTTATAAGGTGATTAATGGTATTGTCACTTTTCACCTCATTTTACAGATTATGAATCTATGACAAGAGTTGAAGTAGCTTGCTCAGAATCCAAGTCTTCCAGGTTTATTCCACAATTCAAATCCACATGGCTTTGGACTCAAGCCTGTGTTCTTAACTGCCACATACGAAATAATTAATGTTGTTTCAAATATTCAAATGTTAATGTACTGTGTCTTCATTAACTCAGATTGAGAATCTTCTAATCATCTTTTTTGTTTATTTGCTCTGATAGTGTCTTTTAAATGTTAACATCGTATATTAACTAAATGTTTCTCCATATTAAAATAAAATTTCTATTTAAAAAATCTTAATTTATATCAGTTAGTGTTAATTTTTTTGAAAACATGAAATTATTTTAATGATTATGTAAAATGTTGGACATTCAAAAACAATCTTAGCAGTGAGTTGAGGTCAGTAAGTTTAACTTGACGAGTGTTATTCTCACAAAACTATAAAGATAATAAAGAAAAAAATATATATATTTATCACAAATGTGATAATGGAATAAAAATCAGAATGGCAACTCCAATGGAAAGAAAGTAAATTATGAAAGGAAAGATGCTCACTCTCTTTAGGGAGTAGAACCAAACGCAATTTTCTTTGTTGTTTTTTGTAAATTGTTGTCTTTGTAAATTCAAGACAAATGAAAATAAAAGACAAAATATTAACTGAACTCTTTATGGAGAGAGAGAGAAATGGAACTTTAAAATCAATTACAGTCTTTTAACAGAACCATGTGAAGATATAGGAGACTGAACAAATAGATTTCAATTTATCAGTCAAAGCTATACTGCATACCCTCTATTTCAATCAATTTAGAGAATGAAACTTCATATTAATGCATTTGTGTTCAATTTAATACTCATAAAAATGAGCAAAAGAATTCGATATAGATTATACATGTTAGCACCACAGCGGTGGAGGTTCCGGGATGGAGCTAGAATAGGGTTTGTGTATAGGCACAATGAGTTCTTAAAAGGGGTAATCTTCCATCATGTATAAAATAGTCCCTTGGACTACAGACAAAGAGCATATATGTATGTGTATAAGAGCTATGTGAAAGGAGGTATTTTAAATCATAAATTCATAGAAAGGCACCCACCTCCCTTAACTAAATGGGCATTGTTTTTATAAAAGAATTCTAAACATTAATCACATTTTATTAGTGACTTGTAAGTTCTTGCATAAATATTTGGGCAAAATAAAAATAGTTTTCATGGAGTGCATTTTTTTCCCTTTACAACTAAGCCTATTTGCAAAGGCTTAAGTTATAAAACTACCTTTTACATTGCAATTTTGACCTATAATGGCAAACACAGAGGGTAAATTGTATAAAACTAACAGTTTTATTAATACACACTCTTTGAATTAAATGAGCAATTTGGATTTTTATAATAACAATAATAAAAACATGCCATTTTTCAGCATCTATGTTATGGTTTGAATATATGTGTCCGTCCAAAACTCATGTTAAAACCTAATTTCAAAGGTGATGGTGATGGCAGTGGTACACTGTCTGTAGCAGCCACTGCCATCATGCTGGCTACTGAAGGGAGGGTGCAGGGTGGAAGTGGACAGGCCTCCAAAGCCACCACCCTGGGGGCTGCTGTGTTGGGGCCAGGCTGGGTTGGCCACTGGCAAGAAACAGCGAGCTCCAGCAGACAGGGTCCCTGAGGTGGAGCTGCGCCCAGGGCAGGGCTGCACTTGCATAGGAAGTGTGGGGGCTGTGGCCAGGGTGAGAAGTGGTAGTGTCACCTGCTTTGGGCACTCAGCCAACGATGCAGCCAACGCCCAGGTGGGTGCCAAGGTCCTGTGCCTTTGAAGGAGGCTCCCTGCGGGGCCATTTGGAGCCACGTCCCTAATGTCTACCTTACATTGGAGTGCCCCTGAGCCTGACGTTCCTGATGGCTGGCTCAGGGCTCAGGATCCACTCTGCTCTGGGCTGCCCTTGAGCACCGGGGCAATGGGGGATGTTTGTGGCAATATTCACCCTGCCCCAGACACTGGAGTGGGCCTAACAAAGACCTGGAGCTCACCCCTCCCAGGCTGCAAGGTGTTAGGAAAAGCAGCAAAGGAGAAAGGACTTCCAGAGTGCCTACATAAATTGGTTATGAGTCACATATAAACAAGGAACAGCAAACTGCGGAAGGCTGAGGGAGGCCTCTGAGGAGGAAGACCTCTCCATGCCTCATGTTCCAGTGCAGGGTGACCTCGGCTCTGTTACCATAAACATTGTGCTCAAGGATGTAAAACCCCTTCGTAGCACTATGACGTAGCCAGACTTG
>CAUYQU010031218.1:0-12438 GCA_963574635.1 Cheracebus regulus | reverse complement strand
GGCATCCACTCGCTCTCTGCGCTTTCACTGGGAGCTACAATCCTGAGCTGCTGCTACACGGCCATCTTGGATCTCTCTCCCGAGGTCAGGAGTTCTTGACCAGCCTGGGCAACATGGTGAAACTTGTCTCTGCTAAAAATACAAAAATTAGCCAGGTGTGGTGGTGCATGGCTGTAATCCCAGCTACTCAGTAGGCTGAGGCACAAGAATCGCTTGAACCCAGGAGGCAGAGGTTGCAGTGAGCTGAGATCGGGTGCCACTGCACTCAAGCCTGAGCGACAGAGTGAGACTCCATCTCAAAAACAAAAACAAAACAACAACAACAAAAAAAACTACAGCAACAATAACAAACCAAACAACAAAAATCGCTAACAGTTCTGGAGGTTGGAAGTCTGAAATTAAGATGTCATCAGGGCCACACTGAACCTGAAGGCTCAGAGGGGGTGGGGATTCTGTCCCTTGCCTCTGGTTTTTGGTGGCTGCTGGCATTCCTTGGCTTGTGGTTTTATCACTTAAATCTCTGCCTCTGTGTTCGTATTTTTTTCTCTGTGTATGTGTCTCCTCTTTCTGTGTCAAATATCCCTCTGCGTTCTTCTTATATGGATACTTGTCACTGTACTTAGAAATGGAGCCAAGTGTCACTTAGCAACAGAGATATGTTCTGAAAAATGCATCATTAGGCAATTTCGTCATTGTGTGAACATTGCAGGGTGCACTTACACAGCCCTAGATGGTACAGCCTACTACACACCCAGGATATATGGTACAGCCCATTGTTCCTAGGCTGCAAACCCATGCAGCTTCTTACTGCACTGAGTACTGCAGGCAATTGTAACCTCATGGTAAGTATTTATGTATCTAAACATGTCCAAACATAGAAAAGGCACAGCAAACATACAACACTATAGTTTTGTTTTGTTTTTTTGAGATAGAGTCTTGCTTTGTTGCCCAGGCTGGAGTAAAGTGGCAGGATCTTGGCCCACTGCAACCTCCACCTCCCAGGTTCAAGAAATTCTTGTGCCTCAGCCCCCTGAGTAGCTGGGATTCTAGGCGCCCACCACCACACCTGGCTAATTTTCCTATTTTTAGTGGAGACGGGTTTCACCATGTTGGCCAGGCTGGACTCAAACTCCTGACCTCAAGTGATCCTCCTGCCTTAGCCCCTCAAAGTGCTGGGATTACAGGTGTGAGCTACCGCATCTGACCTTTATTTTATTTTTTAACATATAATTCAAAGGCCTACACAAAAGATACAAGACATTCGGGAGAAAAAAATATTAATAAGATTGGAACTAATAAAAGAATCTGGGGCCGGGCACGGTGGCTCACGCCTGTAATCCTAGCACTTTGGGAGGCCGAGGTGGGTGGATCACCTGAGGTCAGGAGTTCAAGACCACCCTGGCCATCATGGTGAAACCCCATCTTAAAAAAATAAATAAATAAATAAATAATAAAAAAAAAAGAATCTGGCAAATTTGTTGGATCAGCCAAAAGATGGGCTGGCCCTTATGGAAAAAATTATAAAACTTTATTGCAAGACAGAGGAAAATGTAAATAAATGAGCGCTATATCATGTTTGTGGATGGAAGGACTCAATATTTCAATATTTTTCTTATACTATGATGCTAATATCACATTATTATTATACCATATTATAATAATATACTGTTTAATAATAATCACTCTGTTGCCCAGGCTGGAGTGCAGTGGCACAGTCACAGCTCCCTGCAGCCTCAAACTCCTTGGCTCAAGTGATCCTCCTGCCTCAGCCTCCCAAGTAGCTGAGACTAGAGGTGCATATCACCATGCCTGGCTAATTTTTAAATTTTTTGCAGAGATGGGGTCTTGCTGTGTTGCCCAGGCTGGTCTTGACTTCCTGGCCTCAAGCAATCCTCCCACCCAAGTCTCCCAAAGTGCTGAGATTACGGGCAGGAGCCCCTATGCCTGGCCTTCATATTTTAAAAACTTTTATTATGCAACTTTTTCAAACACACAAATGTACACATAATTATATAATGAATTATCAGGTCCTCATCCCTCAGCTTCAATAACTGTTCCTGGCCAATCTTGTTTTATCTGTTAACTCACCTACTCCCAGGCATCCTATTATCATACTATATTTTATATACATTTATATATGTTATATTGTAATGTTTATAGATTATAAATATTTCAGCCTTGGCCTCTAAAGATAAGGGCTATTTAAAAATACATCATCACAATGTTACCATCACACTTTAAATAATTGGCTGTGGGTAGTGGCTCACCCCTGTAATCCCAGCAATTTGGGAGGCCAAGGCAGGTAGATTGCTTGAGCCCAGGAGTTCTAGACCAGCCTGGGCAATATAGCAAGACCCTACCTCTACAAAAATTAAAATATAATAAAAAATTAATGGTAACTTCTTAGTATCATTCCATACCAGTCATTGTTTCCATTTCTAATTGTTTCATTATTTGGATTTACTCAGGATCCATACAAGATTAACAATGCAATTGGTTGTCATGTTGTTTAAGTCTCTTAATTTACAGCAAGTTTGTCCAAACCATGGCCTGCAGGTTCATGCGGCGGCCCTGGATGGCTTTGAATACAGCCCAACACAAATTCATAAACTTTCATGAAACATTATGAGATTTTTTTTGTGTGATTTATTTTTATTTTTAGTGCATCAGCTATCGTTAGTGTGTTTTATGTGTGGGCCAAGACAATTCTTCTTCCACTGTGGCCCAGGGAAGCCAAAAGACTGGACACCCCTGATTTACAGGTTCTCCCTTCAACTGCTTTGGTTTTTTTTTCTTTTCTTGAACTTTATTTGTTAAAGAACTCAAGTGTGCTTCCCTGCAGAGCCTCCTGTAGTTTGGATTTTGCCGCTTACTTCTCCTAGCGTAGAGTGCCACATTCCTTTTTTTCTATTTTGCCTGCTAATTGTTAGAAAAACACACTATTCTTTTATTTTTATTTTGGAGACAGAGTCTGTCTCTGTCGCCCAGGCTGGAATGCAGTGGCTCAATCTCGGCTCACTGCAACCTCCACCTCTTGGGCTCAAGTGATTCTCGTGCCTCAGCCTCCTTAGTAGCTGGGACTACAGACTTGCGCCGCCATACCTGGCTAATTTTTGTATTTTTAGTAGGGACAGGGTTTCAGCATGTTGGCCAGGCTGGTCTCAAACTCCTGACCTTAAGTGATCCACCCTCCTCAGCCTCTCAAAGTGCTGGGATTACAGGCGTGAGCCACTGCTCCTGGCCAAGACACACTATTTTTTAAATGGCAATTTTCCTCAAGTTAATCTACAAATTCAAAGCAATTCTAATGAAAATCTGAATGTTTTCTTGACACTCCTTGAAAAATTGAAATTCACATGGAAGAGCAAAAGAGTCAAGAATAGTCAAGACAACTTTGAAGGTGAAGAGGGGTGCGGGAAACTCCTCTCCAGAGACCAGGAGTTACCCTTACTGGGAAAGATTTTAAACATTGTAATATTGGCACAGGGGAATACAAATAGGCCAACTGACAGAAGAAAGAGGATCTTGGTGCCGGGTGCAGTGACTGACACCTGCAATTCTAGCACTTAGGGAGGCCAAGGCATGCAGATCACTTGAGGTCAGGAGTGAGTTCAAGACCAGCCTGGCCAACAGGATAAAACCCTATATCGACTAAAAATACATAAATTAGCTGGGTGTGGTGGCATGCGCCTGTAGTCTCAGCTACTTGGAAGGCTGACGCAGGAGAACTGCTTAAACCCTGGAAGCAGAGGTTGCAGTGAATCAAGATTATGCCATTGTACTCTAGCCTGGACAACAGAGCAAGGCCCTGCCTTGAAAGAAAGAGGGAAAGGGAAAGGAGAAGGGGAAGGGGAAAGAAGAGATGGAGGGATGGAGAGACAGAAAGCAAAAAGGAAGGAAGGAGAAAGAGAAAGGAAGAAAGGAAAGAAAGAGAAGAAGGGAGGGAAGGGAAGTGGAAGTGGGAGAGGATCTTGGTATAAGATAAGAGTTGACGTTAGAAATCAAAGACACAAGGATGGAGTATTTCATGAAGGGAATCAGCTATCTGTAAGGAAAAAGATACAGTAGATCCCTACCTCAAACCACACACACACACATGGCCAAATGCACATTCCTGGAATGCTTTGAACACCCAAATGTGAAAAAGCAAAACTGTAAAACTTCTAGAAGAAAATATGGGAAACCATCTTTATGACATCAGAGTAGCGAAGGAGATCTAAGCCACAGATACATACCATGAAGGGCAAGAGATGGTATGGTAAAACTGGCCAGGCGCAGTGGCTCACACCTATAATCCCAGCTCTTTAGGAGGCCGAGGCAGGTGGATCACGAGGTCTTGAGATGAAGACCGTCCTGGTCAAAATGGTGAAAACCTATCTCTACTAAAAATACAAAAGTTAGCTGGGCATAGTGGCATGTGCCTGTAGTCCCAGCTACTCAGGAGGCTGAGGCAGGAGAATCACTTGAACCCAGGAGGCAGAGGATGCAGTAAGCCGAGATTGTGCCACTGCTCTTCAGCCTTGTGACAGAGCAAGATTCTGTCTCAAGAAAAAAAAAAAAAAAACATAAAATTTCTGGCTGGGTGCAGTGGCTCATGCCTGTAATCCCAGCACTTAGGGAGGCCGAGGCAGGCAGATCACCTGAGGTCAGGAGTTCAAGACCAGCCTGGCCAACATGGTGAAACCCCATCTCTACTAAACATATAAAAATTAGCCAGACATGGTGGCGGGTGCCTGTAGTCCCAGCGACTTGGGAGGCTGAGGAACGAGAATCACTCGAACCTGGGAGGGGGAGGCAGTGAGCCGAGGTCACGCCACTTCACTCCAGCCTGGGAGACAGAGCAGGACCCTGTCTCAAAAAAGGAAAAGAAAATGTAAAAGTTCTGTATGACAAAAAATACTGCAAGGGAAAAGATAAAAGATAAATCACAGACAGGAGAGAATAGCTACAAGTTTATTTTTTTGAGCTGAGGTCTTACCATGTTGCTCAGGTTGGAGTGCAGTGGTGTCATTATAGCTCACTGCAGCCTCCAGTTCCTGGGCTCAAGAAATCCTTCCACCTCAGCCTCCTGAGTAGCTGGGGCTACAGGTGCGTGCCACTATGTCCTTCCAATTTTTATTTTTGTAGAATGGGATCTCACTCTGTTGCCCAAGTGCATCTCAAACTCCTGGGCTCAAGCCACTCCACTGCCTCGACCTCCCAAAGTGCTGGGATTACAGGTGTGAGCCACCACACCTGGCCTAACAGTTATGATTTATTTATGAAGGATTAGCATCCCAAATTTAGAAAGAAACTCTGATTAATGAATCAGAAAGACAACCCAACAGCAAAAGAGCAAAGTATAAGGTGATCCATAGTACATAAAACCTCCCCCAAACAAAGAAGTTCATGAAAATACTCAGCCTCAGTAGTAATTAGGAAAGAGCATATTAAAATTAGGAGGCACCATTTCATCCCAGAAGGCTGGGAAAAAATTAATGAAAATTAAGTCTGGTAAACAACAGCTAATATTGGCAAAGATGTGAGTCTATGGGTAACATAAATTGCTGGTGGGAATGTAAATGAATCAAATCATTTTGGAAAACAAATTGGGCCAGGTGCGGTGGCTCACACCTATAATCCCAGCACTTTGGGAGGCCAAGGCAGGCAGATCACCTAAGGTCAGGATTTCAAGACCAGCCTGACCAACATGAAGAAACCCCATCTCTACTAAAAATACAAAAAAATTAGCCAGGTATGGTGGCGCACGGCTATAATCCCAGCTACTTGAGAAGCTGAGGCAAGAGAATCGCTTGAACCTGACAGGTGGAGGTTGCAGTGAGCCAAGATGGTGCCATCGCACTCCAGCCTGGGCAACAGAATGAGACTCCGTCTCAAACAAAAAAACAAAAAACCAGGCAAATTGAAAATTCCCCCTGCAGGTGAGGATGGCTATTCTCTATGTGCCAGACATCTTCTAGATGGCCCTCGAATCGATCCCTTCAGCCCTTTTCATGCTACCCTGGCCTCAGGAGGCTGACGTGGACAGGCTGCCATGCCTTGGGCTTGAGTTCCTGGTGGGCAGCTTGGTGGGAGATCAGAAGGAAGGAAAGGCTGGGGGCTGTGGCTCACACCTGTAATCGCCGCACTTTGGGTGGCTCAGGTGGGAGGATGGCTTGAGCCCAGGAGTTTGAGACCAGCCTGGGCAACATAGTGAGACCCTGTCTCTACAAAAAGTAAAAAATCATTAGCCAGGTGTGGTGGCACATGCCTGTAGTCCCAGCTACTCGGTGAGCTGAGGCGGGAGAAGTGCTTGAGCCTGGGTGGTCAAGGCTGCAGTGAGCTGTGATTGTGCCACTGCACTCCAACATGAGACCCTGTGAGAGAGAGGGAGAGAGAGACAGAGAGACAGAGAGGGAGAGAGGGAAAAAGGGAGACAGATAGGAAAGAAGGAAGAAGGAAAGGGGAGACCCTGTTAGAAAAAGGGAGGGGCGAGACCCTGTTAGAAACAGAGAGAGAGAGAGGGAGAGAGAGAGAGAGAGAGAGGAAGACAGACAGGAAAGAAGGAAAGGTGAGACCCTGTTAGAGAGAGTGAGAGGGAGAGAGAGGGAGAGAGGGAGACAGATAGGAAAGAAGGAAGAAGGAAAAGTTAGACCCTGTTAGAGAGAGAGAGAAGAAGACAGATAGGAAAGAAGGAAAGGTGAGACCCTGTTAGAGAGAGAGAGAGAGAGAGAGAGAGAGTGAGACAGGAAAGAAGGAAGAAGGAAAGGTGAGCGGGGTGGCAGGGTGGCGGGGAGAGGGAGACAGATAGGAAAGAAGGAAGAAGGAAGGGTCTGGCATGGCTCAGGCCTGTAATCCCAACATCTTGGGAGGCGAGTTCAAGATCAGCCTGGGCAAAAAAGCACGACCTATCTCCACAAAAAAATATATATTATTTTTCTTTTAAAGAAAGAAAGTGGTCGGGCATGGTGGCTCACACCTGTAATCCCAGCACTTTGGGAGGCTGAAGTGGGCAGATCACCTGAGGCTGGGAGTTTGAGACCATCCTGACCAACATGGGGAAAACCAGTATCTAGTAAAATACAAAAAGTTAGCTGGATGTGGTGCCACGCACATGTAATCCCAGCTCCTTGGGAGGCTGAGGCAGGGGAATTGCTTGAACCCAGGAGGTGGAGTTTGCAGTGAGCTGAGATCGCAACAGAGCAAGATTCGGTCTCAAAAAAAAAAGAAGGAAAGAAAGAAGAAGGGAGGGAGGGAGGGAAAGAGTGGTCATGGTGTTTGGTCACCTCAAGGCAGCTGAGTCCCTTGGCAAAAGATGAGCCCTCTCAAGATGACCATCTCTACACAAGTATTTTCTTCCTGGGTCTGGGAAGCTCTCCCCTCCGTGTCCCTTTGGGTCTCGTGGCAGTAACAGCCCAGCTGCTACGAGCTCCACATTACTGCCCTGTCCCTTATCATTTCCTTGCAACCTGCTCTAACTGAGCAAGCAGTTCCTCTATGAAACCTTCCATAAGTTGGCTGATTTTTTTTTTTTAGACAGAGTCTCACTCTGTTGTTGAGGCTGGAGTGCAGTGGTGCAATCTCAGCTCACCACAACCTCTGCCTCCCGGGTTCAAGAAATTCTCCTGCCTCAGCCTCTGGAGTACCTGCGATTACAGGCACCTGCCACCACGCCGGGCTGCATTGGCTGATTTTAAGTGTGCCATCTCCTTCTACCGGGGCTCTGCCTGCTATAACCTTAAACCCAGGAAATCTACTTCTCATTGCTCACCTGGGGATGCTCTTAGGCGCACAAGGAAACCCGTACAAGAACATTAATTCCAGCCTGGTTTGTAAAAGGAAAAAAGTGGGAACAATCTACCAGTCCCTTAGGAGGAGCATAGATAAATAAAATGTGCTTTGTTCCTGCAATAGAATACAAGATGGCAGTTAAAAGGAATGAACTGAAAGATACCATCTCACACCCATTGTGAGGACTATGATCCCAGTGAAAAGAAAAAAAGAAAAGAAAAGAAAATGAAAGGACAAAAAAACCTCAGTGTTGGTGAGGATGTGGAGAAATTGGAACTTTTGTGCACTGCTGGTAGGAAATGTAAAATGATGCACCTGCTATGGAAAACATTATGGGAGTTCTTCAAAGAATCAGAAGTAGAATTACCATATGGGACAGCAATTATCCCACTTCTGGGTGTATACCCAAAAGAACTGAAAGCAGGCTGGGCGCGGTGGCTCACCCCTGTAATCCCAACACTTTGGGAGGCTGAGGTGGGAGGATCACTTGAGCCCAGGAGTTTGAGACCAGCCTGGATAACATGGTGAAACCCCATCTCTACAAAAAATGCAAAAATTAATTGGGTGTGGTGGTGCACTCCTGTAATCCCAGTACTTTGAAAGGCTGAGGCAGGTGGATCATGAGGTTAGGAGATCAAGACCATCGTGGTCAACATGGTGAAACTCCATAACACTCTATTAAAATACAAAAATTAGCCAGGTGTGGTGGCGGGCACCTGTAGTTCCAACTACTTGGGAGGCTGAGTTAGGGGAATCGCTTGAACCTGGGAGGCAGAGATTGCTGTGAGTCGAGATTGCGCCACTGCCCTTCAGCCTGGGTGACAGAGCAAGACTGTCTCAAAAATAAAAATAGGCAGGGCACAGTGGCTCACTCCTGTAATCCTAGTGCTTTGGGAGGCTGAGGCGGGTGGCTCACCTGAGATCAGGAGTTCAAGACCAGCTTGCCCAATATGGTGAAACCCTGTCTCTATAAAAAATACAAAAATTACCTGGGCATGGTGGCTGGTACCTGTAATCCCAGCTACTCGGGTGGCTGAGGCAGGAGAATCGCTTGAACCTGGGAGGCGGAATTTGCAGTGAGCCTACTACACTCCAGCCTGGGGGACAGAGCAAGACTCCGTCTCAAAATAATAATAAAAATAAGATAAAATAAAATAAAAAAAACACAGGGCATGGGAGAAGAGGAAATGAACCCAGCCTGTGTAGACAACTTGTTGCAGTTTCCTTGGCTGGGAATGGAAGAGACGGTGGAATCAGGGCTGAAATTAGAGCTGACTGCCAATGTGTTTGAGGAAAAGGAGGCACTGGGGTAAGTGAGGGAGGAAAGATTCAGCGACAGCAATGGTAAAAAAGCAACAGCAAGTCTCCCAGCAGAGCGGCGGGTGTGGCCTCCTACGTGGAAGGTGGAGAGAGAAGGGAGGTCCCTCCCCATTCAGCACTGCTTCCCACCACCCCAAATAGCAGCTGCTTTGTTTAGTGCCTTGGTGTGCCTGGAACCCCGCGCACCCTCCATCTCATCTCCACCGCGCCTCAGCTCTCTTGGCAGGTGAGGAGGTATTTGTTTTCAACACAGCTAAGAAAAAGCAGTAGGTTTGGGATTTGAACCCAGCTCTATCTGGATCCCTCCATACCCCCAGAACACTTTGTGCCCTCTGTCCACTGGGAACTGGCTGGAATCCTGTCTTCCTGGGACTATTCCCCCAGACCTCTGCCCCCCAGCCCCAGGACGCCTACACCCCGGCGATCAGTTTTTATGGTTTTGTGCTATTCTGACTTGGATTCTCTGCTTATCTTTTCGATGTGTTTCATGTTTATGTTTTTCTCTCCAATGCTGTTCTGTATCGCTTGAAGGCAAAGTGCAAATTTGATGCTATCTTTTAATCTATTTAAGCCTAGAAAGGGACAACAGGTATCAAATTGCAACAATTCCATTTCTTTTTCTTTCTTTCTTTCTTTTTTTTTTTGAGATGGAGTTTCACTCTTGTTGTCCAGGCTGGAGTGCAGTGGCCCCATCTTGGTTTACTGCAACCTCTACCTCCCGGGTTCAAGCAATTCTCTTGCCTCAGCCTCCCGGGTAGCTGGGATTGTAGGCATGTGTCATCATGCCCCACTAATTTTTTGTATTTTTAGTAGAGATGTGGTTTCACCATATTGGCCAGGCTGGTCTCAAACTCCTGACCTCAAGTATCTGCCCGCCTCAGCCTCCTAAAGTGCTGGGATTACAGGCGTGAGCCCGGTGCCTGGCCAAAATTCCATTTATTTTTCTTTTCTTTCTTTTTTTTTTTGACACAGTATCTCACTGTTGTCCAGGCTGGAGTGCAGTGGTCCTATCAGAGCTCACTGTAGTCATGACCTCCTGAGCTCTGATGATCCTATTGCCTCAGCCTCCCCAGTAGTTGGGACTACAGGAGCATGCCACCATACCCAGTTAATTTTTAAAAATTTCGTTGTAGAGATGTGGGGCGGGGGAGTCTCATTATGCTGCCCAGGCTGGTCTCAAACTCCTGGGCTCCAGTGATCCTTCTGCCTCAGCCTCCCAAAGTGCTGAGATTACAGGTGTGAGTCATCATGCCCGGTCCCTTGGTTGTTTTTTAATGTGGCCTCTTCGACTGGAGAGGGTGAGGTTTATGGAAAGAGCAGGAAGCCTTAGGTGTCCACGGGAGCAAAGCCCTTTCATGGCTGGGTGACTTGTCCTCCTTTGAGCCTTATTTCCTCATCTGTGAAATGAGGACAATTTTTCCTTCTAGGATTGTAAGAAGTGCCATCCGTGGTAGGCATAGCAGAGCTGCCTGGTATCCCTAAGGTACTCACGTGTCGATGGTGATCCCTAGCCAGGTGAGTGCAGACAGAAGCCACGCTCCCCTCCATGCTACTCCCCATCAGTGTCTGAGCTCAGTGTTCTTTGGGTCAAAGTGAAGGGAGAAGAAATAGAAAGGAAAATAAAAACAGGTATCAGTGAATACCAGAACGGATCAAAATAAGACAGGTGAGAACAATGAGAGAGAAAAGGGACTGCAGAGCAGGTATGTTTGAGGGTGGAGTATGGAGAGACAGGAAGTCAAGGGGTTTGGAGAGTGAGGACTTGGGTTTCAGGCCCAACCCTGCCATGTCCAGGTCATTTACTTCTGAGTCCTGGCGACTGGGTTCCCTTGCTTTCCTCTGTGTAATGGAATCCGTGGCTAGGCTCATGCCTGTAATCCCAGCACTTGGGGATGCTGGAGGTCAGGACTTAGAGACCAGCCTGGCCAACATGGTGAAACCCCATCTCTACTAAAAATACAAAAAAATTAGCCACGTGTTGTGGCCGATGCATGTAATCCCAGCTAGTTGGGAGGCTGAGGCAGGAGAATTGCTTGAACCCCAGAGGTGGAGGCTGCAGTGAGTGCAGATCGTGCCATTGGACTCCAGCCGGGGCAACAGAGTAAAACTCAGTCTCAAAAAAAAAAAGGGAATCTGCACCACAGCTGCACACCTGTGGGGGAATGGCTCAAGTTCCTGTGATCGCTTCTTTGTAAACCACTTTCTAAGGGGCCTCTGGGGGCTGAATGGTGTTTCCACTGCACCAAGGCAGGCCCTAAGGCCTCTAGGTGGCCAGACACCTTGTCCCCTCTATGGAGGCATAGCCTGAAGCCACCTCAGGCTGGGGCCCACCCTTTTCAGTGGCCTGAAGGCCTCTAGGACTCAGGGCACCTGACTCACATGGCTCATCACTCATTCATTCATTCATTCATTCGATTTTACAAACCTACTTCTTGCAGAGCATTGTTTCGGTGACTAAGATAACACCTTCTCCCCCAAGGAGCTCACAGACCCTTGGTGAGATGGAAACCCAGGGCATTCAGATGCAGGATGTGGCCTGCCCTGTGCCACTGATACACTTCTCGCCATTCCTGTACAAATCGACTTCTTGAATACTTCCATTTATGGTTTCCAGCGTGTGCTATTTTAACTCCTTGAATATATGGGGATGTCTTGATGTTTGGCCAAGGGGATTAGCACAGCCTCAGTGCCCTTGGGATTCTCAAGAGCTATTTGATGCATAATTAAAAACATTAATTCGGGGGCAGTGGAGGAGGGGAAGATAGGGCAAGATGTGTTATGTGCTCTCTCACAGAGCCCAGAAGTGATACAGGAGCCGAGGAGTGGACTAGAAGGGCTTCCTGGAGTAGGTGACATTTGAATTGGGTCCTGGAGGATGAGATAGCATTTGCCAGGCATATGTGTTTTCAGCATAGGGAACAGCATTTGGGGGAAAAAAAACAAAGCATGAATGATGAGAAATGCCTATTGGCCACGTGGGTGTAGGATGATGATGGTGAAGTGAGCCATGGAAAGGGGAAGAGACAGTTTCAAGAGGGGTGTTGGTGTGGCAGTGCAAGATTTTGAACAGTACAGATAAACAGAGAAGAGCAGAATGATCACTCAATCTTGACACTCAAGGACAGTCACCGTATGTACATATAACAATGTTTTTAGGAGACTTCAGACATGTACTTTTTTTTTTTATTTTTTATTTATTATTATTTTTTTTTTTAAAGATGGGGTTTCACCATGATGACCAGGGTGGTCTTGAACTCCTGACCTCAGGTGATCCACCCACCTCAGCCTCCCAAAGTGCTAGGATTACAGGCGTGAGCCACCGCGCCCAGCTGACATGTACTTTTTAAA
>CAUYQU010031217.1:0-27745 GCA_963574635.1 Cheracebus regulus | reverse complement strand
TTGTCCATTCTCGTTAGCATTTCATTAAATCTTCTTTCAAGGTTCTTAGTTTCTTTGCATTGGGTTAGAATATGTTCTTTTAGCTCACAGAAGTTTCTTATTATCCACCTTCTGAAGCCTGATTCTGTGAGTTCATCACACTCATCCTCCGTCAACCTTTGTTCTCTTGCTGATGAGGAGCTGCGATCCCCGGTAGGAGGGGAGGCATTCTGCTTTCGGGTGTTCTCAGCCTTTTTGCACTGGTTTCTTCCCATTTTTGTGGATTTATCCACTTGTCGTCTTTGTAATTGCCGACTTTCAGATTGGGTCTCTGAGTGGATGTCCGGCTTGTTGGTGATGAAGTTTTTTCTGTTTCTTAGTTTTCCTTCGGGGGGCGCCCGTTCCCCACAGAGCTGGGCGTTCCCGGGTTCAGCTGTGCTTTCTCTGTCCTCAGTGCTTCCAATTGCTGTTCTCCTTGTGGGGATGGGACCAGCAGAGCCCGACTAAAAGGGCAACCAGTCCCGTACACTCCGCACCAAGAAGCGCCACGCCGGCCAAAAGAGTCGCGCTGGCGACCTGTGTGGCTCCTCCGCCGGGAATCTCCCAGTCTGTGGGCATCAAAAATCCGTCTGCAATTGCGGCGTCCACTCACTTTCTGTGCGTTCACTGGGAGCTACAATCCTGAGCTGCTGCTATGTGGCCATCTTGGATCTCTCTCCGGCCGGTGATGAAGTTTTTCTGTTTCTTAGTTTTCCTTTGGCGGATGCCCGTTCCCCACAGAGCCAGACCTTCCCGAGTTCAGCTGTGTTTGCTCTTAGTCCTCGACGCTTCCAATTGCTGTTTTCCTTGTGGGGATGGGACCAGCCGAGCCCGTCTGTCCCGTATACTCCGCACTGAGAAGCGCCGCGCTGCAGCACCTGCAAAACAGCCGCACCAGCCAAAAGAGTCACGCTGGCGACCCGTGTGGCTCCTCTGCCGGGAATCTCCCAGTCTGTGGGCAACAAAAATTCGTCGGAAAGTGCGGTGTCCACTCGTTCTCTGCACTTTCACTGGGAGCTACATTCCTGAGCTGTTGCTAATCAGCCATCTTGTGTCTCTCTTCCTGTATTCATGCTGCTATAAAGACGTACCTGAGGCCAGCTGCGGTGGCTCATGCCTGTAATCCCAGCACTTTGGGAGACAGAGGCGGGAGGATCACCTGAGGCCAGGAGTTTGAGACCAGCCTGTCCAACATTGTGAAACCCCTATCTCTACTAAAAATACAAAAAATTAGCTGGGTGTGGTGGCAGGTGCCTATAATCCCAGCTACTTGGGAGGCTGAGGCAGGAGAATCACTTGAACCTGGGAGGCGGAGTCTGCAGTGAGCTGAGATTGCGCCATTGCACTCCAGCCTGGGCAAGAAGAGCGAAACTCCATCTCAAAAATCATACATACCTGAGACGGGGTAATTTATAAAGCAAAGAGGTTTAATTGACTCATAGTTCTGCATGACTGGGGAGGTCTCAGGAAACTTACACTCATGGCCTAAGGGGAAGAGGCACGTCTTACATGGCAGCAGGCAAGAGCACACAAGCAAGAGCAGGGAAAACTGTCTTATAAACCCATAAGACCTCGTGAGAACTCACTATCACGAGAAGAGCATGGGGGAAACCGCCCCCATGATCCAACCACCTCCCACCTGGGGATTACAATGCCAGATGAGATTTGGGTGGGGACACAGAGCCTAACCATATTACCACCCTTCTTTTGGGGGCCTAGGCCCCCATCAGTCCTGAGGCATCTTTCCTATGACCTCTGCCCTTCCACATGGGAACTTTAAAGCAAGGGCTCATTTCGCAACCCTGGATCCAAGCATCTCACCTCCCACTCCAGGATCCAGCTGCCCCAGCGTCATCTGGTTTTGAAATCCTAGATCCCAGATACCCTTCATCTTTTCCCCCAGTTTGCCTCGGACCCAAGGTGTGACACAGCTTACCGTAAATACCTCTATGTCTTGGCCACTCGGGAGCAGCAGGGAGTGGTGGGTGCCACCAGCAGCCAGGCCTGTGACTGCGTGGAGGTCTACCTGCAGTCTAGTGGGCAACGGGTCTTCAAGATGACATTCCACCACTCCATGAGCTTCAAGCAGATCGTGCTGGTTGGTCAGGAGACCCAGCGGGCTCTACTGCTCCTCACAGGTGTGGTCCAAAGCAGTGGCTTTTGCAGACTGTTTCCAGGGGAGGGGGAGGGAGGCCCCTCAGATCGGGTTCCATATGCCACCTTATCCTAGTCTCCATCTAAACAGCTCTGCTTTTCTCTGTCTCCCAGTCTAGGATTCTGCTTAATATTTTACATTAATAAAAGGCCCAGTCTGGGTGCAGTGGCTCATGCCTGTAATCCCAACACTTTGGGAGGCTGAGGCAGACAAATCACCTGAGGTCTGGAGTTCGAGACCAGCCTGGCCAACATGGTGAAATCCCATCTCTACTAAAAATACAGAAATTAGGTTGGGCACGGTGGCTCACACCTGTAATCCCAGCACGTTGGGACGCCAAGGTGGGAGGATGACAAGTTCAAGAGATCGAGACCAACATGGTGAAACCCCATATCTACTTAAAAAAATACAAAAATCCGGCTGGGTACAGTGGCTCACGCCTGTAATCTGAGTACTTTGGGAGGCTGAGGCGGGTGGATCATCACCTGAGGTCAGGAGTTTGAGACCAGCCAGGCCAACATGGCGAAATCCCTAGTAAAAATACAACTATTACCCAGGCATGGTGGTGTGCACCTGTAATCCCAGTTACTCAGAAGGCCGAGGCAGGAGAATCACTTGAACCCAGGAGGCGCGGAGGTTGCAGTGAGCTGAGACTGTGCCATTGCACTCCAGCCTGGGCAACAGAGTGAGAGTCTGTCTCAAAAAAAAAAAAAAAAAATTAGCCGGGGGTGGTGGCACACGACTGTAGTCCCAGCTACTTGGGAACTTGAGGCAGGAGAATCACTTGAACCCAGGAAGTGGAGGTTTCAGTGAGCTGAGATCGTGACACTGTCCTCCAGCCTGGGGGACAGAGTGAGACTCTGTCTCCAAAAAAATACAAGAAAAAGGCCCTGCTGCCAAAAACCAGTTTGCAAACCACTATTCTAGTGAACACCTGATTTTAAAAAGTTTGATCTTGGGCCGGGCGCAGTGACTCATGCCTGTAATCCCAGCACTTTGGGAGGCTGAGGCGGGTGGATCATGAGGTCAGGAGATTGAGACCATTCTGTCCAACATGGTGAAACCCTGTCTCTACTAAAAATACAAAAATTAGCTGGGTGTGGTGGTGGGTGCTTGTAATCCCAGCTATTTGGGAGGCTGAGGCGGGTGGATCATGAGGTCAGAAGACTGAGACCATTCTGGCCAACATGGTGAAACCCTGTCTCTACTAAAAATACAAAAATTAGCTGGGTGTGGTGGTGGGTGCCTGTAATCCCAGCTATTTGGGAGGCTGAGGCAGGAGAATGGCTTGAACCCAGGAGGTGGAGATTGTAGTGAGCTGAGATCATACCACTACACTCCAGCCTAATGACAGAGTGAGACTCCATCTCAAACAAAACAAAACAAAACAAAAACAAAGAGTCTGATCTTGGCAGGGCATGGTGGCTTACGCCTGTCATCCCAGCATTTTGGGAGGCTGAGACAGGCAGATCACCTGAGGCAAGGAGTTCAAGACCAGACGGGCCATGATGGCGAAACCCCGTCTCTACTAAAAAAAATATATATATATACATATATATATACATATATATATATATGTATATATGTATATATATATAAATTAGCCGGGCATGGTGGTGGGCGCCTATAGTCCCAGCTACTCAGGAGGCTTAAGGACTGCGGGCTGAGACAGGAGAATCACTTGAACCTGGGAGGCAGAGGTTGCAGTGAACTGAGATTGTGCCACTGCACTCCAGCCATGGGTGATAGAGCCAGACTCCATCTCAAAAAACAAAAAACGGGGAGGAAGGAGGTGGAAAAAAATAAAAAAAAAAAAAAACAACAAAAAACAAAAAACGGCAGGATGCGGTGGCTCACACCTGTAATCCCAGCACTTTGCGGGGCCGAGGCGGGCAGATCATGAGGTCAAGAGATCGAGACCATCTGGCCAACATGGTGAGAGCCCCGTCTCTACTAAAAATACAAAAATTAGCTGGGCATAGCGGCACATGCCTGTAGTCCCAGCTACTCAGAAGGCTGATGCAGGAGAATTGCCTGTACGAAGGAGGCAGGGGTTGCAGTGAGCCAATATCTTGCCACTTCACTCCAGTCTGGCAACAAAGCAAGACTCCCTTTCAAAAAAAAAAAAAAAGAAAGAAAGAGAGAAAAATCCGATCTCTCCAGGTTCCATGCCAAGCACTTCATTAAACTCCAAACTGCTCCCTACTTTCCCAGTGTCCTCTATAGTTACCCACATCCCTAGGCCTGAGACCCTCTAGACTTTTTTTTTTTTTTCTTTTTGTTTTTTTTTGGGAAGGGACTGAGGCTGACGAGGCTGCAGGGCCTCGAGGCCCCACCCCCTGTAGACTTTTTCTTAAAAAAATTTTTTTTGGGAGGTGGGTAGAGATGGGGTCTTCATATGTGGCCCAGGCTGGTCTCAAACTCCCAGCCTTAAGTGATCCTCCTTGGCCTTCCAAAGTGCTGGGATTACAGGCATAAGCCACCACATTTGACCACTTCTAGACTTCTGAATGCCAGGCAGGGCCCTCAGTCCCCAGACCTCTCATTCAAATTGGATTCTACCAAATCTGCTAGATTTTTCTCTCCACTTGTCTCTCATGCTGAAGTACTTCCCTGACTTATTGTGGAGGCTGGAGTCTGGGGGATGTGGGGTCTCTCCCCCCTTATTTCTTTCTCGCCCTTTTTCTCCCAGCCACATTCTAGGGCAGTACATGTGTCACATGTATGGCTTAGGGAGTCTCTTGGGATGTTTACTGGAGAATCCTCTCCCCAGCTAACTGTCTCCCTCCCCTACCCCCAGAGGAAGGAAAGATCTACTCTTTGGTAGTGAATGAGACCCAGCTGGACCAGCCACACTCCTACACAGTTCAGCTGGCCCTGAGGAAGGTGTCCCACTGCCTGCCTCACCTGCGCGTGGCCTGCATGACTTCCAACCAAAGCAGCACGCTCTACATCACTGGTATGGATCCCCACCACACTGCAAGCCCCTAACCTTGGTTAGACCCTCCAAATACCAACACCCCTCACCCTTACTCCAGCTGGATGATGAACCCCTGAGGGCATCCTAGTGAAAAGATGTGTTTAGGGCCGGATGCAGTGGCTCACACCTGTAATCTCAGCACTTCGGGAAGCTGAGGCAGGCGGATCACCTGAGGCCCAGAGTTCGAAACCAGCCTGGCCAACATAGCGAAACCTCATCTCTACTAAAAATACAAAAATTAGCTGGGTGTGGTGGCAGGTGCCTGTAATCTCAGCTACACCAGAGGCTGAGGCAGGAGAATCACTTGAACCAGGAGGTAGAGGTTGCAGTGACCTGAGATCATATCACTTCCCTCCAGCCTGGGCAACTGAGTGAGACTTAGTCTCAAAAATAAAAGATGTTCTTAGTTCCCAGGCATCATGGCTGATGCATTCCTAGTGAGTGTGAGGACTCCCAGGCTCTTGTAGCTTTCATCCAGCCGGGGCCTTATCCCTAGGAAATGGGTGCCCAAAGCTGCTGAGCTGAGGGCTCCTGACCCCCCAGAACAGGGGGGAGTGTATTTTGAGGTGCATTCCCCAGGGGTGTATCGCGATCTCTTTGGGACCCTTCAAGCCTTTGACCCCCTGGACCAGCAGATGCCGCTTGCTCTTTCACTGCCTGCCAAGGTAGGCTCTTGGAGGGATGGGGCAAACCAGAGGGGTGGGGCCATAGGGACTGGAAGTTCTGAAACATGAGCAGGAATCAAATGATTGATCCAGAGGGACAGGGAACCCCCAGGGAGAGGGCCATGCAAAAGAGATCAGCTTGGGGCTGCGCACAGAGGGAGGCTGAGGGAGGATCACTTGAGCCCATATGGGCAACACAGTGAGACCCCATCGATAGATAGATAGATAGAGAGATAGATAGAGAGATAGATAGATGGATCGATCAGCTGGGGCTGCCAGGTTAGTGGCTGGGAGACTCTGGAGCTCAGTTTCTCTGAGAGAACAGAATGCCTATCTCCCCTTTCTGTCTTGCACTCTAGATCCTGTTCTGTGCTCTTGGCTACAATCACCTTGGCCTGGTGGATGAATTTGGCCGAATCTTTATGCAAGGAAATAACAGATACGGGCAGCTAGGAACAGGGGACAAAATGGACCGAGGGGAACCCACACAGGTGAGATTGTTTTCCAGCAATTCTTCCCAACTCCCTTCCTCCAATCCCCTAACCCCCAGATCTGTCCACTTCTCCAACTTCCATAGAATCCAGTTTCTGCTCTTCTGAGAAATTAAGCCAATCAGTATGTAATGCCAGTGGTACTGGCCCATGTCTTACCCAGGGTTGGCACTATGAGGTTGATTCTCTGCAGTGAACACTGTAAATGTAATAGAAATTTAGTGAAGGGGTAGAGTGGGTGACCTGAGTAAGCTAGAGTAACTTCTAGAAGAGGTATGAGCAGGGGCCAGGTATGGTGGCTCATGCCTGTAATCCAAGCACTTTGGGAGGCTGAGGTGGGTAGATCACTTGAGGTCAGGAGTTTGAGAACAGCCTGGGCAATATGGTAAAACCCCATCTCTACTAAAAATGTAAAAAATTATCTGACTGTCGAGGTTTGGTGGTGGCCCACACCTATAATCCCAGTAGTTTGGGAGGCCAAGGTGGGTGGATCACTTGAAGTCAGGAGTTCAAGACCAGCCTGGCCAAGATGGTGAAACCCCGTCTCTACTAAAAATACAAAAATTAGCTGGGTTTGGTGGCAGGTGCCTGTAATCCCAGTTACTCAGGAGGCTGAGGCAGAGAATTGCTTGAATCCAGGAGGCGGAGGTTGCAGTGAGCTGAGATCATACCATATCATTCCAGCCTGAGTGACAGAGCGAGATTCTGTCTTAAAAAAAAAAAAAAAAAAAAAGAAAGAAAAAAATTAGCTGGCATGTGCCTGTAATCCCAGCTATCCGGGAAGCTGAGGCAGGAGAATCGCTTGAACCTGGGAGGCCGAGGTTGCAGTGAGCCAAAATCATGCCACTGCACTCCAGCCTGAGCATGAGAACAAGATTCTGTAAAAAAAAAAAAAAAAAAAAAAAAAAAAAAGATGTGAGCAGAGCCTCGTAGGTTACATAAGACTTAGGTAGGGGTAGAGAAGGCATTCTGTATGATGAGGAGGGGGATAGGCACACAACTTGCACATACCTGGGACAGTGACAAGATGGGTCTCACTAAAGCACAGAAGGCACTGGGAATCATTGAGGTATGAGGTGGTACAGGTAGGCGCAAGTCTGGAGAAGTGTAGATTTGGGGAAGAGTCACTGCAGGTTCTGGAATGGGAAAAGGCAACCCGTAAAAGGTAATAGAACATGTCAGCCGGCCTTGTGCAGAGAAGGCCAAGGTGGGGAGCTTGCCAGGAGGCTGCGAGAATGGGAAAGAATGGATATAGGAGATATTTGGGAAGAAAATGAATAGGCCCTTGAAACTGTTTAGATGTAGAAGAGTGAGGTATAAGACAGAGGTGGCTCTAGAAGAAAGGTGATATCTTCCACCTGTAATTCCAGCCCTTTGGGAGGCTGATGCAGGCAGATCACTTGAGCCCAGGAGCACAAGATCAGCCAGGACAACATGGTGAAATCCTGTCTCTAGAAAAAATACAAAAAGTAACCAGACTTGGTGGCATGCACCTGTAGTCCCAGCTACTCGGAAGGCTATGGGATGGGAGGATGGCTTGAGCCCAGGAAGTAGAGATTGCAGGGAGCTGAGATCATGCCATGGCACTCCAGCCTGGCCAACAGAGAGACCCTGTCTCAAAAAGAAAAGAAAGAAAGATGGTATTACCAACAAAGTGAGAGTTAAAAAGGAATACCGGTTTAAGGAAGAAGAGAGTGTGAACCTGAACCTCTTGCAGTGAGAGTATAACATTTAACTGGAGGCTAGGCAGGGAGGCTTATGCCTGGAATCCCAGCACTTTGGGAGGCCAAGGTGAGCTGATCACTTGAGGTCAGGAGTTTGAGACCAGCCTGGTCAACATGGTGAAACCCTGTCTCGACTAAAAATACAAAAATTAGCCAGGTGTGGTGGCGTGCACCTGTAATCTCAGCTACTTGGGAGGCAGAGGCATAAGAATTGCTTGAACCTGGGAGGCGGAGGTTGTAGTGAGCCAAGATCGCACCACTGCACTCCAGCCTGGGTGATAGAGCGAGACTCAGTCTCAAAAACAAAGCAAAACAAAAACCCACACTCAATTGGAAACGTCTAGCTAGCAGTTAGATTCTACCTGGGAACATGGTTGAACGGACAGAAGTAGAGACTGAAAAGCATCTCTGGGAAGCAGGCCCCGTGGTAGGCAGGGGTTGAATAAGAAGTACCCCTGAGATAGGCCATGCACCCCTTTAACACCTGTCCCAGAAGCCATGGGAGAAGGAAGTTCATATGGGATGGGTGGCAGGGTGGTTAATGGTGATGGTATGACAACGTAAGATACATTTAGTACTGACATGGAAAAGATAGTCATGCCATATTTTTAGGTTAAAAAAATTATGAAATAGTTTATATCGTACCATTTATTTTTATTTTTATTTTTATTTTCAAGACATAGTCTCTCTCCATCTCCCAGGCTGAAGTGCAGTGGCATGTCTTGGCCCACTGCAACCTCCGCCTCTCTCAGGTTCCAGTGATTTTCCTGCCTCAGCCTCCCGAGTTGCTGGGACTACAGGTGCATGCCACCACGCCTAGTTAATTTTTGTATTTTTAGTAGAGACAGGGTTTCGCCATGTTGGCCAGGCTGGTCTCAAACTCCTGACCTCAGGTAAGCCACCTGCCTCGGCCTCCCAAAGTGCTGGGATTACAGGCACACCCAGCCACTTTTTATTTTTATTATTACGTTTTTGAGACAGGGTCTCACTGCTTCCCAAGCTGAAGTACAGTGGCATGATCATAGCTCACTGCAGCTTCCAACTCCCCCGCCTCAACCTCCCAAGTAGCTAGGACTACAGGAATATGCCACTACGCCTGGATAAATTTTTTTTAATAGACAAGGTCTTTCTGTGTTGCCCAGGCTTATATTGAACTAATGGCTTTAAGCAGTCCTCCCACCTCAGACTCCCAAAGTGCTGGGATTACAGACGTGAGCCACCACACCTAGCACTATCTCATTTTTTGTTTAAAAATACATAACTTGCCCATCCTGGTGGCTAGCATCTGTAATCCCAGCTACTCAGGAGGCTGAGGCAAGGGGATTGCTTGAGGCCAGGAATTAGAGGCTGCAGTGAGCTGTGATCACACCACTGTACTACAGCCTGGGTGACACGGAGACCCTTTCTCTAAAAAAAAAATATACAACTTATGTATATTTATTTGTTTAGCCAACAGTAAAGAATATCTAGCAAGATGTTAATAGTGGGTGGTGGGATTTCCAGTGATTTTGAAACTAATTTTTGCTTGCTAATGTTTCATAATTTTTCTAAGATGACCATAAATTACTTACCAGTGTCTTTAGAATTAAAGCACTAACAGGCTCAGGAGAAGAAGCAGGCAGAAGAGGCCCTGGGATTTAGCCGCTGAGAGGCCAAGTGCCTTTAGAGACAGCATGTCAGTAGTGTAATAGAGAGAAAAGCCAGATCCCTGGGAGTTGCTGGAAAGACTTGTTGTGGGAAGGAACAACAATGTGGTCAAGCTCAGATTGGTCATGTAACCAACTCTGTTGCTTGAGAGAGAGGCAGGAAGCTGCATGAAGCAAGTAGAAGTGTTTTTTTCAAAAACAGGGTGGCCATTTTGGAAGAGAACTATGTGATAAATTGAAAATACTAGGCCGGGTGCGGAGGCTCATGCCTGTAATCCTTCACTTTGGGAGGCCATGAAAACCAGCCTGGCCAACATGGTGAAACCTTGTCTCTACTAAAAATACAAAAATTAGCTGAGCATGGTGGTGCATGGCTGTAATCCCAGCTACTTGGGAGGCTGAGGTAGGAGAATTATTTGAACCTGGGAGACGGAGGTTGCAGTGAGCTGAGATCGTGCCACTGCATTCCAGCCTCGGCATCAGAGTGAGACTCCATCTCAAAAAAAAAAAAAAAAATAGAAAATGAAAATGCTAGAGTGCTGGCCGGGTATGGTAGCACAGCCTGTAATCCCAGCACTTTGGGAGGTAAGGCAGGTGAATCACCTGAGTTCAAGAGTCTGAGACCAGCCTGGTCAACATGGTGAAACCCTGTCTCCACTAAAAATACAAAAATCAGCTGGGCATGGTGGCAGGGACCTGTAGCCCCAGCTACTTGGGAGGCTGAGGTGGGAGGATGATTTGAACCCAGGAGATCACGCCATTGCACTCCAGCCTGAGCAAGAGTCAGACTCCATCTCAAAAAAAGAAGAAAGAGAAAAAAGAAAATATTAGAGCAGAACGGAGGGACAGTGGAAGGGAAGTCCTTCCTCGGGGTGGCGTGGCGGGCTACCCTGGAATTGCACAAGGAGCAAGTCTCCCCAAGGCTGGACTGGCATAGACGTGTGGGCTGAGAATCAGGGGTACATGGCAGGCCCAGGGCTCAGGCAAGGAGCTGGTTTTCTGGGGGGCATAGATGAGGTACCAACAGAAGAACAAGACCCTACGTGACCAGTTAGAGTATGGGGGCTGCAGGGGTCAGCAGGGCAGACCTAGGGTACAGGGCAGTGCTGGCTCCCATTTCATCATCCCCATTTCACATTCTGCTGGAGTGTTCCAGTCAACCTTTTCCCACCCCAGCCCCCCAGTCCTTTGGTGCTCCCCACTCAGGGCCCCTGGCTGTGTGTCCCCAGGTTCGTTACTTGCAGCGGCCCATCGCCCTGTGGTGCGGCCTCAACCACTCCCTAGTGCTGAGCCAGAGCTCCGACTTCAGCAAAGAGCTGCTGGGCTGCGGCTGCGGGGCTAGGGGCCGCCTCCCCGGCTGGCCCAAGGGAAGTGCCTCCTTCGTCAAGCTCCAAGTCAAGGTCAGATCGGGGTCAGGGGAGCGGGCACCCGGGGAGGACAAGAGCCCTGAGCCAGGAAGCCCACAAGACTGTAGCTGGAGCTCCTGCAGGGACACAGGGAGTCCCATTTCCCCAGCACCACCCCACCTACTTCCTCTGCCACATACCATGCACTCTGCTCTGTCCCTTAGCAGACTGTGCTGGCCACAACGCCCCTGGGACTTAGCAGGCTCAGGGCTGGTGTGAGAGGGAAGAACACAATAGAAAGATTAGCCCGGGCTCCCTGGGAACCCCTGCAAGGAAAGCACCACTCAGCCCCGCCCCTTTTTCACCTCCTCCAAGGTCCCTCTGTGTGCCTGCGCCCTCTGCGCCACCAGGGACTGTCTCTACATGCTATCCAGCCATGACATTGAGGAGCACACCTCCTATCGCGACCTGCCGGCCAGCAGGGTGGTGGGGACTCCCAAGCCCAGCCTAGGGGCCGGAGGACGTCAGGACCCCGGGGGGACAGCCCGGGCCTGCGAGGAGTACCTCAGCCAGATCCACAGTTGCCACACATTGCAGGACCGCATGGAGAAGATGAAAGAGATCATAGGGTGGATGCCCCTGATGGCTGCACAGAAGGACTTCTTCTGGGAGGCCCTGGACATGCTGCAGAGGGATGTGGGAGGCGGGGGTGGTGGCCCCCAGCCCCTAAGAGTTAATCCCCCGCATGCTAGCCTGACCCCTGGAGGGAGTCTGCCCCAGCCAGGGGCTAAGGAGCAATGACCACTCTGCGAATGCATGTGGGATGAGGTTGCTAGGGGCTGGGGACCACTAGCCAGGGTAGGGCAGGGAATTGTTTTGTAAAATGTTCAGGGGGCTGTCCAGGAGGGGCCCCCAACCTGACTATCATGGAAAAGATATTTGATGGATAGAATAAAAGGCTGCAGCGAGGCCTGGTATGGAAGCCTGGGGGGCTGGAGGGCCAGAGGCAGGGATGGAGGCCTGCTGCCCGGCTCAGTGGGTGTGGGAGGGCAGGAGCCCAGGCAGGGGCAGGCAGCACAAGCAGCTCCAGGTCTCAGGTGCTGCAGAGCTGATGGCGTCTGAAGCTGTCACGTTGCTGTCCACTCCCTGCTCCTGAGAGCTTACCCAGTTGTTTGAACTAGGAAGTCCCAGCCCACCTTCTGGAACAACTCTATGCACAGATGCTCTTGGCTACCCCACTGGGGTCCCCTGTCTACCAAACTTATCCCCATCCTGAAGCAGCAGGTTCCTCCTGACCCCTGAAAGCTTCCCACCAATCTCCCTTTGACCTGAAGCCAGCCCCCTCTTCTCTTCCTGCTGTTTACCTCCTGGGTCTGGGCTCATTCGTCCTCTCTCCCCTATTTTCTACTCCTTGCACCTCTTCCTCAGTAATAGAGACACTCCCTTTGTCCACACCCCATGCCTCCTGCCTCGCTTCCTGTACCTTCAAGTATTTGGAAGAGGTCATGGGTGAGAATTCCTCCTTCTTAGCCTAGCCTGGCCTAGGTCTGGAGAGAAGGCAGTAGAGAGTTGAAGTGAAGGCCGGGCACAGTGGCTACGCCTATAATCCCACCACTTTGGGAGGCCGAGGCAGGTGGATCACGAGATCAGGAGTTCAAGACCAGCCTGACCAAGATGGTAAAACATCGTCTCTACTAAAAATACAAAAATTAGCTGGGCATGGAGATGGGTGCCTGTAATCCCAGATACTCGGGAGGCTGAGGCTGGAGAATCACTTGAACCCAGGAGGCAAAGGTTGCAGTGAGCCTAGATCGTACCACTGCACTCTAGCATGGGCACAGAGCAAGACTCTGTCTCAAAACAAACAAACAAACAAACAAACAAAAATTAGCCAGATGTGGTGGCATGCCCCTGTAATCCCAGCTACTTGGGAGGCTGAGGCATAAGAACTGCTTGAACCCAGGAGGTGGAGGTTGCAGTGACCCAAGATCGCGCACCACTGCACTCTAGCCTGGGTCACAGAATGAGAGTCTGTCTAAAAATAAAAAAATTTTAAGTGGAAAATGAGCTAGCAGGGGTGGTCAGGCAGGGGGTGAGCAATGAGGGCTCCTGAGCTGAGGAGGCAGGGGCTGGGGGAGGATGGCGGATAGGGAATCCTCAGAAGGTCCCCAAGATGCTCCCTCACTGGATAGAGTGGGATTCCCGATGACATTACTTGAGGCCTGGATGATGGCCTCTGCCCCTCACTACTGCTCCTCCTCCTTAGGTCAATATTTATGTGTCCTAGACCTAGAGAGGTCCCAGGACGACCCACTGTCCCGCCTTCCCCACTGCCCGCCCCACTGGCCAGTCCCCACGCCCACACACCCGAGGCTGCCCCATCTGCTGCTGATCGTCCTGCTGCTGCTGCTGCCGCCACTGCTGCTCTGCAAAATTCAGCTGCTGCTTCTGTCTCAAGGACCCCACCGCCTTTCCCCCAGGCCATGCTGCCTGCAGCTACAGCCTCCCTCCTGGGGCCCCTCCTCACTGCCTGTGCCCTGCTGCCTTTTGCCCAGGGCCAGACCCCCAACTACACCAGGTAGGTCTCTTGGCACCTTCCAGACAGCTCCAGTGAACTTCAGACCCCCGATTCCTGGGGGGTTATGCCTGGGGATATTTTGGGTTCTGTGGCTGACATACCACTCCCCAGATTCCCCACTGCCTCACCCTTCTCTGGCCCCCAAATGCTCGGCATCTGCTGCAAGAACTTGGTCTCCCACAGGCCATCACTGCTCCCATTCCCCCACTTTAGTCCTCTGGTCTCTTAGGTCTCCCCACCCACCCGGATTCTTGGCTCCCCGTAGAACCCAAGAGAGAGCCCAGTTCCTGAACTTGCCTGGTAGCTGGATTCCAGGAAGGAATTAGAGAGGTATTGTAGGGGGAGGAGGGGGCAGCAAGTGGAGACGTGGGAGTCAGATTCTGAAGTAGTTAGGAACAGGGGCAGGGCTAAGGTGAGGAGCTCGGGGAGCCTGGCCTCCAGGTTCACTGTGAGGGCCATCGCCACTGCCGCTTCCTCCATCTCTCCCCGCTCCCCCCCCATCGCCTCGTGGCTGTGTCCACATCTGGAAGTAGTTAGGCGGCTCCTGTCCCTGGACTGCCAGGCAGAATGAGGGGGAGTCAGGAAGGGGGGCCGAGGAGGATTCCGGGAATTCCTGTTGGGGTGGGGGTTGGGTTGGAGGGATGGTCGAGTTACCAGGCCCACTTTTCCCTTACCTTCTGTTGGAGTCTGGGACACCCCAGCCCTGTCCTGGCTGGTGGAAGCTGCCCAGGTCTCTCAAGCCTTTCCATTTCGTCCTCTGGCTTCCTTCCCTGGAGTTTAATCCTCATGACCCCATCCCCTCTCGTTCCCACCTTTCCTTGCTCTTTTTTTTTGAGCCAGAGTCTTGGAGTCTCGCTCTGTCGCCCAAGCAGGAGTGGTGCAGTGGTGCAATCTCAGTTCACTGCAACCTCCACCTCCCAGGTTCAAGCAATTCTTACAACCTCAGCCTCCTGAGTAGCTGGGACTACAGGTGTGCGCCACCACACAGGGCTAATTTTTGTATTTTTAGCCAGGCACAGTGGTTCACGCCTGTAATCCCAGCACTTTGGGAGGCTGAGGCGGGTGGATTGCCTGAGGTTGGAGTTCAAGACCATCCTGACCAACATGGCAAAACCTTGTCTCTACTAAAAATACAAAAAATTAATCAGGCGTGGTGGCAGGTGCCTGTAGTCTCAGCTACTCAGAAGGCTGAGGCAGAAGAACTGCTTGAACCCTGGAGGTGGAAGTTGCAGTAAGCCAATTGCACTCCAGCCTGGGCGACAGAGTGAGACTGTCTCCAAGAAAAAACCTGTATTTTTAGTAAGAGTTGGGGTTTCACCATGTTGGCCAGGATAGACTTGAACTCCTGACCTCAGGTGATCTGCCCACCTCAGCCTCCCAAAGTGCTGAGATTATAGGCATGATCCACCTTGCCAGGCCCTGCCCATTTCGTCCCCTGGCTTCCCTCCCTGGAGTTTTATCCTCATCACCCCATTCCCATCTTGCCATTGCTCCCCCATCCCACCCGTCACTGCTCTTTTCTGACCTCTCTTCTGTTCTCCAGACCTGTGTTCCTGTGCGGAGGGGATGTGAAGGGGGAATCAGGTTACGTGGCAAGTGAGGGGTTCCCCAACCTCTACCCACCTAACAAGGAGTGCATCTGGACCATAACGGTGAGAAGCTCCTTTGGGCACTATCTCTTGTCAAAGGGGCAAAGGCCTGACTGTGAAGGGAGCTCCCCTTCCAGCACCACCTTCTCAACCTGGGGCAGCTCCCTTCCCTCTGTCACTGAAGTTGTCATTCCCACGTAACAAGCACTCTTAACCATTCCTTCAAATTCTCATTCTCCAGCCCTCAACCCTCCCTCCTCTTCCAAAGCCTCAGCTGTTGTCCCCTGCACAGGCCACCAGCAGAGCTGCAGAGACCAGGCCCTCTGCCCTGCATTCACATGCAGGTCCCTTCCTGTTCAGTCCGTTTCTGCAAGAAACGCTTGGGCATGGGAGCTGCCCTCTGGCTGGGTGGTGTGGGGCCTGACTCTGTGGGTCCCCACCTCTGTCCCTGCCATCAGGTCCCCGAGGGCCAGACTGTGTCCCTCTCATTCCGAGTCTTCGACCTGGAGCTACACCCTGCCTGCCGCTACGATGCTCTGGAGGTCTTCGCTGGGTCTGGGACTTCGGGCCAGCGGCTCGGACGCTTTTGCGGGACCTTCCGGCCTGCGCCCCTAGTCGCCCCCGGCAACCAGGTGACCCTGAGGATGACGGCAGACGAGGGCACAGGAGGACGAGGCTTCCTGCTCTGGTACAGCGGGAGGGCCACTTCGGGCACTGGTGAGACCTCCCTCACCTCCGCCTTCCCCCCTCCAGGCCCCGCCCCGGGCGCAGCCCTGCCCCCAGCCCTAACCTCCGCCCCGCCCACCCCGCGCCCCAGCGCCTACGGCCCCTTACCTCCCTGACCCATTTTCCTCACTAACCGCCCCTTCAGTCCCTCCTCCCCGTCTTCTCTCCCCCTCTCCCGCACCCACCCATCCCCTCTTCCAGGGCCCCCCCCAGGCGCGAGGCGGAAATGGGTCACCGACCCGCGGGTGGAATGGGCGGCCTGGGGTTACTGGGACGGTGAGTAACTGCCCGCCCCCGTCCGCAATCGGGCTCCCTCCGACGGGCGTGAGGGGGCACCCCAGGGCTGGGGGACTAGGTTCCTCCGACCCAAGGTGGGGGCCCCCTCTACACCCAGCCCTGGGCTCCCGATTGCGGTCCCATCACCCACTCCTGGCGGCATAAGTTTCCCTTGCAATGTTTCAGGCGAGGACCTCCGCAAAGGGGGCCTCGGGGGCTGTGCCCCAAGTCGAGGACACCCTTTCCAGCCTGAAAGGGGACTCTGCTGCCGGGCCGGGGAGATGGGATCTCCTAGGGGAAGAGGCGCGGTGCGGCCGCGGGTCGGGGAGGGGCCAGAAGGGGGCGTCCAGCCAGTTCCTCCTCCCGCTTCCACCGCCCGCCTGTGCACCCTGCGGCCTCAAATTTCCCCAAGCCGCGCTCATCCCGGCCACTCTCTGCTAACCTGCCCCTGTCTTACCTCCCCTTCTCGTCCCCTCATCCTGAGCCCCAGACATTCAAGCTGCCTGCCCGGGCTCCCAGCCTGGAGCTCTCCTAGAGCTGACCGAGGGTCTCCACTGCCCCCCACCCCCGCTCCTCTCTCCCCTCCCCAGAGCACCAATTTTGCGGGGGGCGGCTGGAGAAGGCCCAGGGAACCCTGACCACGCCCAACTGGCCCGAGTCCGATTACCCCCCGGGCATCAGCTGTTCCTGGCACATCATCGCGCCCCGGGACCAGGTACCGACCCTCCTCCCCGGGCTGCCCTCGGGGACCCAGACGGCGCCCTCCGGCTTGCAGCCAGCAAAGATTTATTGAACTGCGCTTGCGCTGGTGGGATCCCCAAACTGCCCCAGCCCCTGCATGCACGCGAACAAAAATATAAAAATTGCAACTGAGACAAGTCTCAGGAGAGGGAGGTACAGGGTGCTGGTATAACACGCGGGTCTGTCCCTTGTGAGTGTGCCAGGACTTGACCTTGCCAACGACGACGACCGACGCCCCTGCAGGGTCCCACGAATGTGTGGTCCTCCTTGCTGTGGTGTGAACGCCTTCAGGAGGGGGCCCAGGGGACGCGGGAGGTGGGAATGGGGGCTGCTGCAGGCACCCAATAGGAGGTGAGGTGCCGGCGCCGAGGGGTGGGTGTCCCGCCACACAGCCCCCCCTCCGCCTGCCACCAGGTCATCGCGCTAACCTTCGAGAAGTTTGACCTGGAGCCGGACACCTACTGCCGCTACGACTCAGTTAGCGTGTTCAACGGAGCCGTGAGCGACGACGCCCGGAGGCTGGGGAAGTTCTGCGGCGACGCGGTCCCGGGGTGAGGGGCGGGACCAGGGTGGACGGCGAATCCCGGTGAGAGAGTGAGGGGATCGCGCACGCGGCTGTTTGGAGGGGCGGGGTTCAGCTAAAGGGATGGGATCTGAACCCCAGGGCTCTAAACCGGCCAGAGGAGCAGGTTCGAGGCCAGGCAAAGAGGAGGTTTGGCCCTGGATCTGGGGCCTGCGGATAGAGAGGCGAGTCGGGCTCTGCGAAGATAGGATGAAGTTAAAAGGCTACCGGACCAGGCGTAGTGGCTTATGCCTGTAATCACAGCACTTTGGGAGGATGAAGCGAGAGGATCGAAGGAACTTAGGAGTTCGAAACCAGCCTGGGCAACATGGTGCAACCCTGTCTCTACTAAAAATACAAAATAATTAGCTGGGCGTGGTGGTGTGCCTGTAGTTCCAGCAACTTGGGGAGCTGAGGCAGAAAGATTGCTTAAATCCAGGAGGTTGAAGCGGCAGTGAGCCTAGATCGAGCCACTGCACTCAAGCCTGAGGGACAAAGTGAGACCCTGGCTCAAACAAGGTCACAGGGCTGGGTAGGGAGTGCGATGCACACCCCGTCCTGATGTGCTTGGTGGCCACCCGCAGCTCCATCTCCTCCGAAGGGAATGAACTCCTTGTCCAGTTTGTCTCAGATCTCAGCGTCACCGCTGATGGCTTCTCAGCCTCCTACAAGACCCTGCCTCGGGGTGCTGCCAAAGAAGGGCCAGGCCTCAGCCCCAAACCAGGAACTGAGCCCAAAGTCAAGCCACCTCTCAAGCCCCAACCTCCAGAGAAAACTCCCATTGCCCCTGGTGAGTCTGGGATGGGGGAGAAGGGGAAACAGATGAAGGGACCCATTTCAAAAAGTTCTGACCTGTGCTGGGGCTCATGCCTATAATCTCAGCATTTTGGGAGGCCCAGGCAGGAGGATCGATTAAGTCTGGGAGTTCAAATAAAAAAGTAGGACGGGCTGGTGAGTCACACCTGTAATCCCAGCATTTTAGGAGGCCAAGGTGGGCAGATCACCTGAGGTCAGGAGTTTGAAACCAGCCTGGCCAACATGGTGACACCCCATCTCTACTAAAAATACAAAATTATTTGTTGCCGGGGCTGGAGTGCAACGGCGCTATCTCAGCTCACTGCAACCTCCGCCTACTGCATTCAAGTGATGCTCCTGCCTCAGTCTCCTGAGTGGCTGGTACTACAGGTGCCTGCCACCACACCTGGCTAATTTTTTTGTATTTTTAATACAGACGGGGTTTCACTATGTTGGCCAGGCTGGTCTCAAACTCCTGACCTCGTGATCCACCCACCTCAGCCTCCCAAAGAGCTGGGATTATAGGCATGAGCAAAAAATTAGCCAGGCATGGTGGTGCACACCTGTAATCCCAACTACTTGGGAGGCTGAGGCAGGAGAATCAATTGAACCTGGGAGGCGGAGGTTGCAGTGAGCCCAGATTGCACCTAGGCAACTGAGTGAGACTGTCTCAAAAAAAAAAAAGAAAAGAAAGAAAGAAAGAAAGAAAGAGAAAAAAAAAATTAGCCAGGCGTGTGGTCATAGCTACTTGTGAGGCTGAGGTGGGAGGATCACTCACCTGAGCTGGGGAGGTTGAGGCTTCAGTGAGCCATGACAGTGCCACTGCATTCCAGCCTGGGCAACAGAGAAAGACTCCATCTTACACAAACAAACAAACAACTCCTTCCTTGGCTACATTCCCTTACTGATTCATCTGGTACTCACTGGTGCCTCCTTCCTGCCAATGGCCCTTACTGGGTGCTGGGACCAGAAGCCGACAGAGCTCTGAACAGTTCAAGTCAATGAGACTCTCATGGGGACAATGCTCCCTCCTACCTGCTGAACAGGTCACCCTCCACCCCCCTCCCTCCTAGATGCACCCACTGTCACCTGCCCAAAGCAGTGCCGCCGGACAGGCACGTTGCAGAGCAACTTCTGTGCCAGCAGCCTGGGTAAGAACACCCCCGCACCCCGGTCCGGCTCCTCAAACCACCTTCTGGTTCCAGTCCTGCCATCTGGAACCTCCCATCTCCTCATCTCTCACTAACATCCTCCCACAGTGGTGACTGCAACAGTGAAGTCCATGGTTCGGGGCCCAGGAGAGGGCCTCACCGTCACTGTCAGTCTTATTGGTGCTTATAAAACTGGAGGACTGGACCTGCCTTCTCCACCCACTGGTGCCTCCCTGAAGTTTTACGTGCCTTGCAAGCAGTGCCCCCCCATGAAGAAAGGTAACAGAGATGTAGGGAAATGGGCATGGGTCGAGCTAAGCCACACTGAAATGATCAAGGTGTGGAATCTGAGTGAGAAGGTGTGCTGACGGATGTTAAGAATATGAGATCTTAACTCCTCCTTCTCCTCCCTGTTCCAGGAGCCAGTTATCTGCTGATGGGCCAGGTGGAAGAGACCAGAGGTCCCATCCTTCCTCCAGAGAGCTTCGTGGTTCTCCACCGGCCCAACCAGGACCAGATCCTCACCAACCTAAGCAAGAGGAAGTGCCTTTCCCAACCTGTGCAGGCTGCCGAGTCCCAGGCCTGAGACATAGGCCAGCCCCCGCCCCAAGCCCTCAGGCCTTCTTTCTTATCCAAATAAATGTTTCTTAACTGAGGAAGGGGTCAGATCTCCATGCTTATGGTATTAGGTCCATCTTGAGGATTTATTTTCATTCATTCATTCAACACATATTTACTATACAGAATAATCTTTTAAGAATGTACCAGGTGTAGTGACTCACAATTGTAATCAGGACTTTGGGAGGCGAGTCAGGAGGACTGCAGGGCCCAGGAGTTCAAGACCAGCCTAGGAAACATGGTAAAACCCCCCTCTACAAAAAATACAAAAATTAGCCAGACATAGTGGTGCACACCTGTAGTCCCAGCTACTTAGGTTGAGGTGGGAGGATTGCTTGATCCTGGGAGGTAGAGACTGCAGTGAGCTGTGATCATGCCACTGTACTCCATCTGAGGAACAGAGTAAGACCCTGTCTCAAAAAAAAAAAAAAAAAAAAAAAAAAAGATGTTTTAAGTCACAGGCCAGGTGCAATGGCTGATACCTGTAATCCCAGCACTTTTTTTTTTTTTAAAGACAGAGTCTTGCTCTGTCACCAGGTGCCAGGCTGCAGTGCAGTTGCACAATCTCGGCTCACTGCAACCTCCGCCTCCTGGGTTCAAGCAATTCGCCTGCCTCAGCCTCCCGAGTAGCTGGGACTACAGGCACCTGCCACCATGCCTAGCTAATTATTGTATTGTTTAGTAGAGATGGGGTTTCACTATGTTGGCCAGGATGGTCTCGATCTCTTGAACTTGTGATCTGCCTGCCTCGGCCTCCCAAAGCGCTGGGATTACAGGCATGAGCCACTTCGCCCAGCAATCCCAGCACTTGAGGTCAGAAGTTTGAGACCAGCCTGGGCAACATGGCCAAATTCTGTCTTTACAGAAAATAATTAGCTGAGCGTGGTGGTACTCACCTGTGGACCCAGCTACTCAGGAGGCTGATGTGGGAGGCTTGCTGGAGCCCAGGAGTCTGAGGCTGCAGTGAGCTATGATCACACCATTGTAATCTAGCCTGGACAACAGAGTAAGACCCTGTCTCTAAAAAAGTAAAAAGAAAATATGTCACATCTTGGCCGGGCATGGTGGCTCACGCCTGTAATCCCAGCACTTTGAGAGGCTGAGGCAGATCATTTGAGGTCAGGAGTTTGAGACCAGCCTGCCCAACATGGTGAAACCCTGTCTCTACTAAAAATACAAAAAAATTAGCTGGGTGTGGTGGTGTGTGTAATCCCAGCTACGTGGGAGGCTGAGGCAGGAGAATCTCTTGAACTCAAGAGGTAGAGATTGCAGTGAGCCGAGATCGTGCCACTGCACTCTAGCCTGGGCAACAGAGCAAGACCCTGTCTCAAAACATAATATAAAAAAGAAAAGAAAATATGTTACATCTTTGTTTTTTGAGATGGAGTTTTGCTCTTGTTGCCCAGGCTGGAGGGCAATGGCACAATCACGGCTCGTGACAACCTCCACCTCCTGGGTTCAAGTGATTCTTCTGCCTCAGTCTCCTGAATAGCTGGGATAACAGGCATGTACCACCACGCCTGGCTGATTTTGTATTTTTAGTAGAGACCGGGTTTCTCCAAGTTGGTCAGGCTGGTCTCGAACTCCCGACCTCAGGTGATCTGCCCACCTCTGCCTTCCAAAGTGTTGGGATTACAGGCGTTGAGCCACCACACCTAGCTGATATGTCACATCTTGTCCTTTACTCAAAACTTTCCTGTAGTTTCCCAAGTCTTACCAAGGGTTCGAGACTGTACGTCATCTGCATTCTCTCTCCTGCCTCGTAGCTTCATGTCTACTGTCTCCCATGTACAATCAGTTCCAGTCACATTGGCAGCTTATTGCCCATTTCTAGTGCACCTCTGTTTTAGGCCTTTGCTGTTTCCTCTATCCAGAATTCTCTCCCATAGATACATCTCAAGGCTCACTTCCTAAATCCAGTCAGATCTCTGCTCAAAGTTCATCCTAGTCACTCATTCATTTGTTCATTCCAAATGTCATAAGTGCTAAAGATACAACAGAAAACGAAACAAAGTCCCTGCTCTTGTGAAAAGGAAAGAACATTCTACTGGAGGAGAGAGAAACAATAAAATAGGAGGCCAAGTATCACTGTAAGTGCTATAAAAAAAACAAATGCAATTTGCTGGGTGTGGAGGTGCGTGTCCGTGGCCCCAGCTTCTCAGAAGGCTGGGGCAGGAGGATTGCTTGAGCCCAATCAAGCAGGTGGAGGCTGCAGTGAGCTATGATTGCACCACTGCCCTCCAGCCTGGGTGACAGAGCAAGGCTGTCAAAAAAAAAAAAAAAAAAAAAAAAAAAAGACAATGCACAGGGGGATTCTAAGTAAGATGTTCAGAGGAGACTTTCAGAAAAGATCGATTTTGTCTTTGCTCCATTGCTAACAGGGTGCCCTAAGATAAGATTCTTCACCTTATCCAGGTTGTAAAAGGAGTTGAAGATTCAATGCATTTAAAGTGGTAGGGTTTAGCAAATCCTTGTTGAAAATATATAATTACTTGAACAACATGGGTTTGAAATTAGCAAATCTTAATTCCCTGTGCAAATGTGAGTGATTTCCCACGTCCCTTACAGAAAAGTGAGAAACGGAAGACGAGACTCAGGCTGGAGTCCCAGATGGGAGGAACCGTCAACCAGTGCCATAGAAAACACACTTTGAGCCTGGGGGGAGGGACAGTGGCTCTCATGCACTTTCGGAGGCTTAAGTGGGAGGATCGCTTGAGCCTAGGAGTTCCAGACCAGCCTGCACAACATAAAGAGATCGTCTCTACAAAAAGTTACAAAACTTAGCCAGGCATGGTGGTGCACACCTGTAATCCCAGCTACTAGGGAGGCTGAGGCAGGAGACTAGCTTGAACCCAGGAGTTGGAGGCTGCAGTGAGCAATGACCGAACCACTGCACTCCAGCCTGGGCAACACGGTGAGACTCTAAAAAAGCAAAGAGGCTGGGCATGGTGGCTCACGCCTATTAGCATTTTGGGAGGCTGAGGCGAGTAAGGTCAGGAGTTCGAGACCAGCCTGACCCAGGTGAAACCGTGTCTCTGCTAAAAATACAAAGAATTAGCCGGGCGTGGTTGCACACGCTTGTAATCCCAGCTATTCGGGAGGCTGAGACGGGAGAATCGCTTGAACCTGGGAGGCGGAGGTTTCAGTGAGCTGAGATCCGTGCCATTGCACTCTAGCCTGGGCGACAGAGCGAGACTTAGTCTCAAAAAAAAAAAAAAAAAAAAAAAAAAGCAGAAAAGAAAACAGGCTTTGATTCCTGCAGAGGCTTCTAAGGTAGCCTGGAATTGAAGAAGAGGAAAAGGACTCCCCGGTGGGAGATTGACTTGGACGGTCTCAGAATAGTATTGGAGGAAGAAACAAAGCCCAGTTCGAAGCCCCGACCCCGTTTCTCTGAATTACTTCAGGGCTCGAGTTCGAGCCAGTAAAATTGTTACGTCACCGGAATCTAGCCAATCGCAGACGACAGAAGGAGGGCGTTGTTTGGTCTTTCAGCCCACCAATCGGCGCATAGTTATGGCGGAAACAAAGACACTCTGGCCAATAAGAGAAGTCGTACGGCGGAAGTGCAGAAAGGGACTCTCCGGAACATGGTATCCTTAGTCTGACCACAAGCTGACTGGCAGGTGCTTCGAACACAAGGCTGGCATCCTAGCGCGAGCGGCCGTTTCTAGGCAGAAGCCCGATCGGGCCCGTGTCCGACCTTAGGGAGGGACCGGAGACGCAAACACAGGTCTCCCGGGAAGCAGGAGGCGTCAGAGGTCGCTCCGCAGGCGGCCGCTGCAGCGGGCGGAGTCTGGCCGGAGAGAGGAGGCAGGCGTCCGGGAACGCCCGGAAGGGGCGAGGCCAGCGGCGGGGCGGGGCTTATGGAGATCGCGAGCCGGGCCTGAGGAGAAGGCCGGGTTGGGAACTGCGAGGGGCCGGGTTTAGCGGGGTGGGCGTGGCTGTCGAGGTGGGGCTTGGCGGGTCCAAAGAAACCTGGGGCAGAGCTGGAAGAGAGAAGGGCTTGGGGGCCCTGGGCCTGGATCTGCGGGAGCCCCATCTAGCGGGGTTTCGAGGCGGCAGCGGCGGCGTCAGTCCAGGCCCTGCCCCGGGAGCTCATCTTGTCTCCTTTCACCCCTCACGCCCCCCAGCTGTCGACTCCAGGCCCTGTCCCCTGAGCTCTGCCCTCGGATGTCCAACCGCCCAGAGCCTGCATGCGCCGTGGGGCGCCCCAGGACCAGGAGCTGGTGGGTCCGGGGCCCCCTGGGCGGGGGTCCCGGGGCGCCCCTCCTCCCTTGGGACCCGTTGTCCCGGTCCTGGTCTTTCCCCCGGATCTAGTATTCAGGGCGGACCAGCGGAGCGGACCCCGACAGCTGCTGACCCTCTATAACCCCACAGGAACAGCGCTTCGCTTCCGAGGTAAAGGGATCGACGCCTCGTGCAAGGGGTGTGGAGGCTGGCGGCCGGACACTGGGGGGCTGTGTTGGCTGGAGGAGTCAGATGGGTAGGGTCGGACGTCCAGCTTTGGCGGATTGGGAAAGTCATGTCCAGCCTCCGGGGCAGAAGGTAGAGGGGACTCAACCCACATGGCAAGGATTGTCTGTGTGTGTCTATCCCCCAGTCCTGTGCACAGCACCTGCCAAATACACGGTGTTTGACGCAGAGGGATATGTGAAGCCTCAGTCTTGCATTGACATGTGAGTGAGCTGGGAGGGTGGGGTTGCTGATGGAAGCCAGGGGTCGCTACCACTTGTCGTCTTAGGTCTAAGACGTTGCCCTCTTTAGCCTGTTTTCCCTACCCTCTGTCTGTGCCCCTAAGGGAGAGACTTCTGGGGGGAGGCCTGGATTTCCTTGGATTACTGCCTCTCACTAACTTCACCCCAATGGGCTTCTGTCTTACCTTGGGACCAGTGTGATTCGCCACGTGGCACCCATTCCCAGCCACTATGATGTCCAGGACCGCTTCCGCATTGAGCTGTCTGAGGAAGGAGCTGAGGGCCGAGTGGTGGGACGCAAGGACATTTCCTCGGTTCTGAGAGCCCCAGCGTACCCCCTTGAGCTTCAGGGACAGCCGGACCCACCGCCCCACCCAGGGCCTCCTACTGGGACACCACCACCTACGGCCAGACACTTCCAGGAGCGTGAGTTGGGAGATAGGGATCTTGAGTTCTGTAGGGAGGGAGGAAGTAGCATTTCCCTAGAGATGAGCTAAATTGGATTTGAAGAAGTCTCCTGGTTCAGTCTTTTGCCTTTTGGTGGAAGCATTCATAGGAGTTGAGATTTTTATATCAGATGAGGGGGAAAAAAGACGTTACAAGTTTCCTGGTTTCTGACTTCTACTTAGAGGAAAAAGTTATTCCTTGACTCTAACCGCAGTACTTCCTATCATGTGGTAGCTCAGTTCAGTTCAATAGGAAACCTGTATTGAGCAATTAACCCTGTACCAAGTTGCGTGCTGGGTATGAAAGGAAGAGAGGTCCCTACCTGTCAGATAGGTCCACAGAAGAGAGAAAACACATGCTGAGGGACTGGAGGAGAGTTTCTTTTTTTTTTTGAGCCACAGTTTCATGCTTGTTGCCCAGGCTGAAGTGGAATGGCAGGATCTCAGCTCACCACAACCTCCTCCTCACGGGTTCAAGCAATTCTCCTGCCTCAGCCTCCTGAGAAGCTAGGATTATAGGAATGCACACCATGCCCAGCTAATTTTGTAGTTTTAGTAGAGACGGGGTTTCTCCATGTTCATCAGGCTGGTTTCAAACTCCCAACCTCAGGTGATCCTCCTGTCTCAGCCTTCCAAAGTGTTGGGATTACAGGTGTGAGCCACCACGCCTGGCCTGAGAGTTTCTTGTGGTGGAGGGGACAGAGGCTCTGGGAAGGAGAAGACACTTGCACTGTAGCACCGGAGGGCACTATAAAGTAGATACAGGGCGCAGTGTCTCATGCCTGTAATCCAAGTGCTTTGGGAGGCTGAGGTAGGCAGATCACCTGAGGCCAGGAGTTCAAGACCAGCCTGGCCAACATGGTAAAACCCCGTCTCTACTATACGTGGTGGTGCACACCTGTAATCCAAGCTACTTGGAAGGCTAAGGCAGGAGAAATACTTGAATCCAGGAGGTGGAGGCTGCAGTGAGTCGGGATCGTGTGGCTGTACTCCAGCCTGGGCAAGACAGAGTGAGACTCTGTCTCAAAAAAAAGTAGATGTAGATACAGGGTGTGGTGGCTCACGCCTATAATCCCAGTGCTTTGGGAGGCTGAGGTAGTGGGAGGATTGCTTGAGACCAAGAATTCAGGATCAGCTTGGGTGGGCAACATAGCGAGACCCTCTACAAACAATTTAAAAATTAGCCAGGCATGGTAGCATCAACCCATAGTCCCAGCTACTCAGGAGGCTGAGGCAGGAGAATCACTTGAGGCCAGGAGTTCCAGACCAGCCTGGGCAACATAGTGAGACTCCATGTCTACAAAAAATAAAAAATAATTAAAAAAAAAAAGTAGATCCATCTCCCGTGTTCAGGCTTCTCCCTGGAGTACTGGGCCGGGCAGGAGTTGGGGCTGCAGCATCTGACAAGTGTTGTTTCTCAGACCCCCGCCAGCAACTGGCCACCAGCTCCTTCCTCCTCTTCTTGCTGACGGGGATTGTCTCTGTGGCCTTCCTGCTGCTCCCACTCCAGGACGAGCTTGGCAGCCAACTGCCTCAAGTCCTGCACGTCTCCCTGGGACAAAAGTTGGTGGCCGCCTATGTCTTGGGTGAGGACACTAGTGACCAGAGATCCAGGCCCCAGGAAAAAGGGAGAAGGGACGGGAGGAAAGCTAACAGAGCCCCAGGGCTGCTCATGCGACCCTGTTCTTTCTTTGTCCCCTCTCCAGGCCTCCTTACCATGGTGTTCCTCCGTACCTGAGCTCCCTGCTCAACCCCCAGCCACCCCACCCTCCCTGGGCAGGGTCTTGAGGCAGCCACTGTGATGTGCTTACCTTACCTTGCCTCTTACTCTCTTCTCTTTCCTGCCTACTCTCCCCTCCTCCCCGCCCCCAAAATACCCAGGGATTTGTACTCATTTTCCAAGTCAAATAAAATACATTTTTAAAATGAAAATGAGAGATGTAGGGTGCTTGCCCCTGTCTTCCCCCTTCTTTCTTGGTACTGAGACATCCTCCAGTTCCTCCTGCCCCTGTTCCCAGGGGACCTGGGCCTGTGGGGCAGTGATGAGGCCCAGCGAGGATTTAGAAGACCTGGGTCACTCCTGGTGCTTGCATCGAAAAACTGTGACCATGAGCAAGTGTTTTAATTTCTCTGAGCTGCAGGTTCTACCTACAAAAGGAGGGATTGGGCAAGTTGGCTCTTAAGATACACTTCAGCCCTGGAATAAGATCTTGTCCCTAAGCCAATGTACCCAACCTAAAAAGAAATGAACAAAAATACCACCTAATCCTGCCTGTGGTAGAACTCCTTCTCGCCATCTGGAGGCAACAAAGCCTCTTGCCAGGGTTGCCTGGGTGTTTATAACCCCTAGAATCCTTTTCTGCCTTTTGAACCCTCTGTTTTCCTCTGTTTCTTCTTTAAGACTTCAACTCCTTTGGCCGGGTCTGGTGGCTCAGGCCTGTAATCACAGCAATTTGGGAGGCCAAGGCAGGTAGATCGCTTAGGGCCAGGAGTTTGAGACCAGCCTGGCCAACATGGTGAAACTCTGTCTCTACTAAAAATACA